>JAUMHE010000069.1:11477507-11489898 GCA_032359235.1 Enteromius mattozi | reverse complement strand
ATATTTCATTGTGGAAAAAAAGGAATCATACTACATTAACAAAATAAATCCTTATTAATACCTAGTAGTATAACTACTATTACTTACATAGTAGAGGTCATTTGAGGACTGCACACAAACATGTCACTCTGACTGTGGAGCCTGAAGTCAGCTCATATATGCTGATTTGATGTCAGTGACTCATCAGACAATCAACCTCTCTCTCCGTAGTCAGTAAATATGATTAGCACAGAACAAGACCAAGTTCAAATCATTTACAACAGTTTCCAGTTTCCCCAGAGGAAGAAAAAAAATAGGGGATTTTTGTAGGATGTCCAATTTGCAACCTCATAAAATCACCATGATCCAGTGTCAGGGCGACCTGACCCAGACTGAGAGAGAGAGAGAGAGAGAGAGAGAGAGAGAGAGAGAGAGAGAGAGAGAGAGAGTGTGCAAACGAGAATGACCTACCTCAATCAATAAACAAAGTTGGAAAAGGCTGCACTCACAGGATGAATAATGCTTTTTATAGATTAACTCTTTTCATAGGAACGTTGTGTGAGGAACAAACTGGAAGAAGTTACAGAAAATATGCAGTCATTATTATTTTAAGCTGATTGAGTTCACAAAACTTGTTTGAAAGACTGATCTGGGATGAGTTTCCCAGAAGCATTGTTAGCTGAAGTAGATTGTAGAGACTAAAAATTTCCAAAAAGACACTGTCAATAATGAAGAGATGCATGAAGCATCACTCAAATATAAGTATGCATCTAGATGCGGAACTTACAAATGTGTGGGTTTCTAGTGCTGTCAAACTATTAATCGAAAATAAAAGTTTTTTTTACATAATATGTGTGTGTACTGTGTACATTTATTATGTATATATAAATACACACACAGTATATATTTTGAAAATATTTAATCGTGATCAATCGTTTGACAGCACTATGAAATTGGCTGTTTTTTTGTCTGTGAAATTGCAGAGCAATGGTAAATATGATTCACTATGAGCTCAGTTCACCGATTTGGTTCCATCCCAATGGTTAACAGCTCACAGTAAGAGATTACCAGTAAATAATAAGTTGGATTAGTTGTATTAGTTGGAAGCTTTGGTCACAATTGATTACAACTGCATGGAAAAGGACAACCAGCGATGTCTTTACAATATGTTTCTGTGTTCCAAAAAAGAAAAAGCACATGTGAAAACTGAATTTCCAAATTTGGAAGAACTATTCCTTTCATGTCTGCTTTTATTTTATATGTAGGTAGGTATAGAACACCCAGCCGTGTGAATGGCAGCACACTAATGAAAAAAGCTCTGGGGCAGCAAAAAGCCCCTTGGACATAATCCCCTCGCTTTTAAATGCTCTCTGCCATATGTTCCTTCTCTCAGCCCCAACAATCTTCCCATACACTGGGAATTCACAACATGGCAACACCCTAAAACAATGAAGAAGACCAGCAACATGTCATATAAACATCAACCATCACCAATAAAACTTTTATAACCAGAAAGTGAAATTCACACACTCTCATAATATTGCTAGCCAGAATCCCTGGGGTCTCATGGCAAAACACCAACCGTTCTGATTTTTTTTGTCCATTTTGAGCTAGTCAGGAGTCCTGCCATGACCAAAAAACATTAGCACTTTGTGCTGAGGGGGAGACTAGGCAGTTAAATAAACAAATGCTAAGGCAGACAGGCTCTGTAGATAGTCAAGGAGATAAAAGAGCAAGACGTGATAGCAGCGAGGACACTCAACAGCCCCATCCTCCCAGACAGAGCTTCCTTACAGGGAGGTGACGAGGTCTTTCATCTTTCCCGGACTCCCCCCAGGATAACATCACCCAACTATTGTGTCTCCGTTTATGGCCTTCTCTCTTACAGACAATCCCATCTCTCTCTCTGTCTGTCTGTCTGACTTACCTACACTTCTTTTTGACACTGTTTATGCTTCAAATGATGAAGAATTTGCTAGAAAATATCACAACTGAGACACATTTGTCCCCTCAATTTTACATCACACTGGCCCACCAAACACCAATAGGGTTACTGACCTAACAAAAGCCAAGCATTGGACATCAAAAAGTGAGAGTAAAAAAATTCATGATGTTACAAAAGATTTCTATTTAAAATAAATGCAGTTCTTTTGAACTTTCTATTCATCAGCGAATCCTGAAAACAATATATCAGTGTGTTCACAGAAACATTAAGCAGCACAACTGTTTAAAACACTGAAAATAATAACAGTAATGTTTCTTGAAAACCAAATCGGTATTTTAGAATGATTTCTGAAGGATTGCGTGACACAAGACTAGAGAAAATTCAGCTACGCAAACACAGGAATAAATTACAATTTTCAAATATATTAAAACGTTATTTTAAACTGTAATAATATCTCTTAATATTGCTGTTATTATTACAATATTACTATTACTGTACATAAAATTACTGTTTTGGTCAAATAAAAAGAGACTTCATTTAAATACTAATTAAAAAAATCTTACTGATGACAATTTTTTTTTTACTATTCACAATTGCAGAAGATATTTTTCTCTTTTTTCCGTAAAGGTCTAAAATTTCACTTTTCTAACAATCACAAAGTCTTTTTCAGAGATTTTCAGTTCAACTAGGTGAAGAGATACACATAAAAATGACATTGGTGCAAACCAAATTACAAGACATTTGGACAAACTCTCTCTATAAATGGGCATGTGAAGATACGAAACAGAATGAAAGTGCTACTTTCACTACTTTTTCCTTCTCTAAAGAGGATGGAGGAAGGGGGTGGATGTCTTTAAAGACTTTTAGCCTTGGGAGTTGTATGTGTAGGTGGGGGCTGGGGTCATTCCATGCAGCAACATACAATAAAACCGAGCAGACGACCAGTAGAAGAGCTGGAAATGGAGAGAAGAAACTTATTGAGCGTTATTGTTGAGCAGGCCATGGGTGACACAGCAGATCTCTGCTTCACCTCTGCCCACTGCCTCTCTCTACCGGCACACACACACACACACACTTCTACGTGAAGCTCACCACATAGCAACAGGCCAAAGGTCAGGGCTGGCAAACAATGTTTGGGCAATGCTTTGATGTGCTCAGGCATGGTCCAGCCAGAGGCTCAATGGACACAAAGAGGCTGAGAAGGGCAGTCAGATAGCACCGCTCCATTCTTCTCATCACCTTTAGCCTTTGACCTCTGCACCCCTGCGAGAGATCACATTTCAAGGATGGCCAGTTGCATTCAGACAGGTCTTTTTGTCCAATCTTAAGGATACAGCGGGATTAATTTGTTCATTTTTAGCAGAAATAAGCATATATTAGTGAATTAAAATGAATATAAGCAGTAGGTAACATCTCAAAGTATGGTCACATAGTGATGGACAAGCACTGTCCTAAATAAGTTATCATTACAGCTGCACTTCCACCAGTTTAAAGAAGTCAACAATGTCTATTGTGATATGTGTAGAAAATACCACCCTGGCCCTGAATGTTGTGAACACTGCTTCACAGAGCCCAAATGCCAGCTGTTCCCTCCAAAAACCTAAGCTGTCCAGTGTCTTAATAACAGATATATGTCATCTCTTGACAGCTGAAGTAAGTGGTCAGTTCTGAGTTTCAAGATCCCCTTTGTTCAGATCAACACCTGAGGCTCTTGTTACTGATTTCTATAATTACTATTTCAGTTTGACAGATAGTTTGTACTTTTGGAGTCTGAAAAGGCTTTTGTTTTCTTGTGAGCAATAAGGCTATCTCCATCCAAATGACTAAGGTTGTTTTCTTCCCAGTGGTTTTTGGCTTTTGAAACACACTCTTAAGGTAATTCGTAACTTTGGTGAAATGGTGGCTAATTCAAATGAATGTGTTAGATCTCATTAGTACGGTTTTGTATGATTACACCCCAGTGACCGACTTGGGGTGGACATTCAAAATCACGACCTCATCATGTTTTTTATGCTTTCTTTGTGGAAAACTAGAAAAAAGATTAACATCACACTGAATCAGTTCGCCAATCAAGTATAAAAAAGCTTCATATAAAATAGAATTTCTGTAAAATAATAATAGCAATACACTAAAAATAGTATTTTAAATAAAGAAAAATCATCAACAAACAGGCTAACTGATGTAGACATGCTACATATTCTACTTGAATAAATAAGCTAAAAGCACAATGCAACTGCATCATTACTGAAGAACGGTTTAAATGCAATACGTCAGACTAATGAGACAAATGTGAGGGAGTGGCAGTACTTTTTCCTAATGCAAGTACATTTTGATTTGCAGTTTCAGCTCTCAAACGTAACTGCATTGTAAGTGTTGAATTTCCCTCATTAATATTATCCTTTTGCCACTTGGATATTAGAAAAAGTTAATTTATTTGTAAATGCACACAATGAAATGAGACAGAATGCTCAGTATTGCTGTAAAATTAATGTCTAAATATTTTATTTTTTTGCACTATACTTTTTTATTTGTATCTGTTGAATATTGCATCGTAAAGCAAAAAGTGGTGCCTTTACAGCCATATTTTTTAGGAAACTCACTGTTTGTCCTTGAGAGAAATGAAGAGATAAAATGTTTGTTTTGTCTACAGTTTTGAAATGGAGGGAAACCCAACAAATCAGAGTTTACATTTAAACTTTCATTCTCTTTCACAATATGAACAGAGAACACGTCTTATAAATGGGATAAGAGTAGGGAGAAATACACAATTCGTTCGGCAGCTATTTGTAATTGTATTGGACAAACTTAAATTATTTTTAATTTAAAAAAAAGAGAAAAAAAAAAACGTTTAGGACAAGTCCTGCTGTCAGATATAAAACTGAATCTCATTATGGACAGAATGAAACTCTACAGGGAATTAAACTAGTGTGCAACAGGTAGGGAATGTCAGCATGTAAAATGACGAACAGCACGAAACATTTAATAAAATCCTCTACTGCAGATTAATGACACTATGGCCAGAGTAACTCTTCAAAACATTTACACTGCCAATTAATTAGCGTACACAAAAAAGTATTAGCTACATTAATAATTATGAAATGCAAAAAGAAAACAACTAGGCTACACTGTTTTCTCTTTGCATTTCATAAATATTAGCTCATTCAAATGAACGAGATGTTGACTTTAAATTGTTTCATTTCTACATCAAAAGTTACATTAGCTGTAAGTTTCAAAGTTGTGTTACAGAGATTGCTTTAATGGAATAGCCTTTTTAGTCTTTAAAAATAAATACAGTCATGCTCTATAAAGTGTAGCGATAGGTTTCGTAGGGGGTGTGCTGCGATCAGAGTATGGATGAAAACAGCACACTTTCCCATATGTGTATATTTAATATAATATAGATCAGGTCATGCAATGACACCAAATGCAAGCACGATCTTACCTTTAATTCACTAGGAATGCACTCAGATATTCCAGGGGAAATTGACAGGGATCGGGTTGTTCATGTACATATCTCCGAGATGCGCGATTCAGTTTCCTCTGCTGAGCACGAGCAGTCAGTCCTGCTGTGAAAATGCTGCTGGCCGCGTGTGATGATTTGTTTCAGCGAACAGGACACCCCTCCCTCCTGGTACGATGGAATCGCCCCTTCATCCTCTGCCCCTGTAGAGATGGTATCGCCCAGCTTCAGTGGCGTTTGGAAAGACTTGAGAGTTTATGGAAACTGTCAGGTGTATTTTATAAACCAGGCAAGTTTCTACTGTTTATTATAAGTAATATGCCGTTTACAAATGCGTTGCGTCAGTATTGTTACAGTAAAACCATGGTCTGAAATAAAAACAAAATGAGTGATAACACTATAATACTAAGCTTTTCTGGTATTTTTCTCCTTAGAAAATAGATGACACACACACACACACAATATTGTTATCTATCTAGAGAGAGAGTTTTTCATTAACGTTATGAACATACCTAAGTGTATGAAAATGTTTTATCGAAATATTGACAATGGATTGTTATAAAAAAAGAGCACGTGTATAAAAACATAAGTGTATCCATCAACTCTTTATGGCCATCTGCTGGACAAAGATGGTCACAACACGCTTTTCTTTTCCTTTCTTTTCTTTTCTTTTCTTTTGAATAACTGAGACTATAGCATTACCACTTTACAATATAATTATTCATTAAAAATAGTTAGCATGAGGAAACATGACGTCATATTACACAGTATTTGTTTTTTTTTGAAGCAGACGAGCAAACAAAAATATTCAGTTACAGCAGTTTGTGTTTGTGGCCAATGTTTTCCTTTTCTTAACATGCTAATATACACATTGTACTAAAGTGTTGCTGAATAGAATGACAGCTTTTTTCAAAACAAATTGAGATATGCTGGTTATTAGATTCTGACCAATTAATCAGGAAGTCAAATAATCACTCATTCTCACATGGGCTGCATATCCTTAACGCTGACATGTGAAACATGCAAACCCAGGCCTAATCAATGTGTTGTTTTTGAAATCTCCAAAGAGTTGCTCTAATGTAACCCTTCACAGAATATGGAGGCATGTATGAAGTTAATGACTTCTCTCATACGTTCCCTCTTTTGCACTCGTCCGGTGACAGAATTATTAAATTGACATGAGCGTATCACGTAACTGTCAGCCATCGTGTGCCGCCGCCGCCACCAAATGTTCATTTCTCATTTTTCCCCACAAGTCCCCGTCTTTGGCAATCTGTCATCCTGACGGCTTCTTATTCCCCCACTAAGTGCCCACAGGCGAATGTGACGCTCATTGGTGACAAGAGCATTTTAGGTTGTCATGCACTAATGCAGAAGTTCCTGGGGACCCAACCGGTGTATTCATCTTCATCTGCTTGACTTTGCTCTTTCCGCTGTTGTCATAGCTTTGGTAAATTAAAGATAGCCCCTCCTTCTCTGTGAAGAGCACTGTCAACAGTTTACCCAAATGCACCTCATTAGCTGGTCACGCTGCCACTCAACCTCAGATTTAGGCTTTTAATCCAGGTGAGTAATTGTTACTTTGTCATTAACAGGCACTGGAACCTAATGAGAAAACAAGAGCTGGAGCCTGGCCAGAAAAGGAGAGCTTGCTGGTGATTCATTGGACTGGACCACACCAGATTCCCCCACCCCAACGGGAGATAATAAGGCCATTTATATGGGTGTCATTGGACAGGAAGCATGACCATATCTGGACTCTGAAGGGCAGACAATCAAGTCTTCAGAAGAAAATGTTGGAAGGTGAAAGCTGATTTTTTTTTCTCAAAATAATACTTCCGGCCTTTTATGTTTTGCGTATGTATTTGGTGGTCTCAAGTGACGTCAACTCTGTTAAAGGACACCCCGACCCCCCCCCAAATTACTAAATGTAGCCAACTGTCTCAATTGGCAACACAATAATGTTCAAATAATTAAAGTATTAAATGTAAATGAATAAATATTGTTAATTTATGTTTATTCATTTGAATTCACATTCAATTTAAAGCCTAAAAATGTAGTAGTATATTTAAAATGTAACATTTTTGGAACTTCAAATCAAGAACAATTTTACAGCATTTAGTAATCAAAGTTAATTTAAAAGTATCAATATTGTTAATTCAAGTCTGTTCATAATGTATAAATTTTTAATTTGCATAACTTGAAATGTAAAAAATATACAATATCTAAAATTGTGCATATTACAATTGTAATTAATTAGCATTAATTAACACATTATGTATCAGAAACCTAACATTTTACAGCATAATCTAGCTTAATGTAAAAGATTAAATACATTGAAATAATATTGATAAATATTGTTTGTTCATGTTTGTTCATAATGCAATAACACTTGTTTTTGTATAATGTAAAATAACATTTACCAATACTTATAAATGCTAGTTATCGTAAAGTAATGCATTAATTATAATTAAAAACATAATGTTAAATATATCCTAGGATGTGTAAAACCAGTTAAAGCGTTAGGTATCATAAACTAACAATGATCAAAAATTTTAACAGCACTTGTTAGTTATTGTTAATGAATACAGTTCATTCATATTTTTTCATGATACAGTTTTAATTCATACAACTTGAAATATTAAATGCATATTTGTAAATGTAAAATTAACAGTAACCTAGACTGATAAATGCTAGTTATTATAAATTAATGCATTAATTATATCTCTAAATTAGATTAGGATTGTCCTTTAAAACTCAACCACTCATTGATCTCTATTCCTTTTCTAGAAACCATGCAGTCTTTTATAGTGCTGAATGCTGACTGGTGGGATGCTATCCCTTTAAACGTTTGCCGACGGGACAGGTATTTCTAATTTATGCACAGTGATTACCAAAGTCATTTTAATGAATATCATTGCGATTTTGCAAGCTGTAAAGCATATCATTACCATTAGGCTTTTACACACTAGCCTAACTAGGGATGCGTTCAGCAAAGCCTTAACAAAGTCGTTAAATCCATTTAAAAAGAGCCTTATTTGAGAAGCAATAAAATTTTAAATTATTTTATTACCAAAAGAGTATTTAACAAGTAGCTGATTAAATGCCAAAGGCAGGTTATCTAAGTTTAACCTTCAGAAGAGAAAATGATCAGAGTCTGCCCCTGGCATTGTTGGATAGAAATATCATCCCCTATTATCCCGCCACACCTGAAGTTGCAAATGGCCTTTTGTGGGAGGCAGGGAGGAAAATTATGTGATTCAATTAATGACCGTCTTTATGTGAGAGGGGAAGCGTGGCACATTGTATAGGATAGTATGGCGGGTTGGGGGCTGGAGCAGAGTGTACTGAATACTAGCAGAATCATCTTTAAGATGGATAGCATTTGTGTAATATAAGAATAAATTATGATGACCTCATACGCCTGTGCTTATGTGTCACCAAGAGCGTCACAAAACTCATTACCTTTTTTTATGAAAATTAATTGAGTGAGTAAAACTATAAAGAGGAAACATAAAACGCTTCTCATTATTATTCACAAATTATGATAGTAAATAATTAAATTATAATAATACTATAAAATATTGTATGTTTTAACCCATGCTTTTACCTGTTTTTGAGTATTTGCATGATAAATACTAAATATTTGACAACGGAGTTGCTCGTAATGCCCCTCGCGGTTAATTAATTAAAAAGTGTCCTGTGCTTATCTGCATACAAAATACATTTAAACCGTGAAAAATGGAAAATAAACACACAATCATCTATGAAATATGACTCACACCTTGCTGACCATTCATAATTATTCTTTTAATTATCTGACATATAATTTGAGTGCTGTGGCTTCTCTGGGTTGCAGATATTAGGCTGTAAATATTAATGGACGGAGGCAATTCACTCACAAGAGGGTTGCAGAAGTAATGAACAATGTGACAGCTGAGTCTCAATTAAGCAGGAAACGCCAAGACCAGATCAGGTCTGGACCACCAGAGAGACAGTTCAATAACACTGTCTAATCATGCACTTACCAGTTTGTACTTGCTCATTCATTTATTTTAAATATGGTAATTCATTTAAATGAATATGATTGATGAATTGATCCAACAAACCTACAGATCACGTATTATATGATTGATCATAAATAATGCATTTTCGTGGCTTTTGGAATACCCTGCAAGCCACACAACGCACATTTACCATCCTACAATGGTTAATGTTGTGTATAAAGAAACTTATATGAAAATATGAATACCGTTTATAAATTCACTTCATTTGAACACTGAGATATTGTATCTGTAAGCAGTGTGTGTGTGTGTGTGTGTGTCAGGTGCTCTCGGTGGCTCCTGTGAGGCCACGGGTAGATGATGAAGTATCAAATGTTAGCCGGCCACTGTGATGAAAGTCTGAAGCAATAAGCTCCAGTAGCTAAAAGGATCTGGTTCAATAGCGATTTACCTCTAAACTGCTTAAGGGTATCTCACAGGTGCCAAGAAGCTTTTTATTTGATACAGTACAGTAGTATTAATTCAGGTTTCTTGTTTTCATTTTTATCTCAATTTATGTCGTATGCTGTGAGTCTCCCTGGAAAAATATTGCCTCAAAGCGCTGTCATATGAAACGAATAACAATCGGTTGTTTGACCTGGCTGTAACAAGGTTAATTATATTTTGCCGTCTCTCTTTTCAATTTTTCTGCCCGATGAATGAGTGATATGTGAGCTCTTGAATATTTCAAGGTGAGCAGAAACAGAATAATAGCTAGCAGTGTTTTGAAATACTTCATGTCACTGTGATCCGAATGTAATTAGGTCTAGGTTTTTTTTTTTCCTCAAGCTTTTGGCCTGGACTGTCAGGAACATATTTGATAACACGGTCCACCTATTTTAAGGTTAAACTAAGTTAACTTTTGCCTGCAGAGACGCAATTCATTGTATTAAGTGGTCACTGCTACAACAAAATGGAATAATACAGTATGCAGAGGAATAGTGAAAGGATGAAATGATTCAAATGAATATATTATTATTAAAAAAGCATATTATTAATAAAGTAGAATCGTTTTTAAAAACATATAATGAAAATAAAAAATATTTGAAAAATGGTTGGACAGTGTGGGGGCCAAAAAAAGTTGAAAACCGCAGCTCTTTAAAAATAAACATTGTAGTCTAATGTTTAACAGATTTACATGTGCATTAACTACTGATCTTCATTAGAATTTTCTTTTAATAACTTATTAAAGCAAGTTACCAGGTATTTACAAGTGTTAGCTTATGTTCTAAAACAAACTGCAAAAATAAACGTCAGCTGATGCACTTCAGCCATTACAGCTATTACAAGTACACAGCAGCATTCAGCCTTATTGTCAATGGGTAATTAAAGTCCAACACGCCATTGGTGTGATGGCTTTAATTGCCCCTTTAAACACAATACATTGTAATTAAGCGCAGGGCGTGCGGGGTGGAGGGTGAAGGTGACAAACGGATGGCAAATGATCTGAGGATACGCGGATTTGATCCACAAGTTTAATAAGATGTCACGCTCGTTCTCCGCCTCGCGAGCGTCTGCTAATTTCGGCGCGCACGAGCATTCTCTGGAGGTGTATCAGCGCGCACGGCCCAGAGCTCCCACACACCTCTTTTTCTTTTCTATTCAGAGAGCAAACAGCTTGCATTGCCCTGCAGGTATCGCAGGCATACGCTTTCACCTTCACTCTTTCTCTCCGGTCACTCCCCAGAAGAGCGCGCAGCAAAGTTTTGCTCCCCTTCTGCCCCTTTTTCCGCTCGTATGCCGTGCGCAGGCAACGGTGCGTGGCCCCGCTCAGCCTTATTAAAAGTGGAAGGCGATATTTCACCCTCAAGAAATATAACAAGATAGACAAGTGAGCAAAGCTAATCCCGGGGATGAAATTAGCAGGCAGAGTCCGGGGCCTGCTGGAGATGATGAACGAGGTTGAACTACCTTACACAGGCGCGCGTCCGCTGGGATAATTACGCCAAGCTCCCGGGCTTGAATCTGTCGGCGGGACTTTTTGATGGCTCTATTTCAATGGGGGCTTGCCTGTGAAATACATAGTAAAAGCTATTAAAATTGAAATTGTTCTAGGGTGGTGTTGGGAGAGCGGGCTATTGACCCTATCAGGCAGTGTTTAATAAGGTGTGCCTTGCGTGGGGATTCTCAGGGCGCTCGGCGTGTCTGACAGTTTCACACACACTCACTCACGCACTCTGTTCCTCACGTCCAACTTTTCGAGTGAGACAAAAGTCAGGAAGATTAGTATCGATAACTAGACCACTCAACTGACTTAAATTGGATTTTTTTGGTGAATCTTTGTAAATTTTGTAAATTTGACGATATTACAATATCTTGTTTCAGTTGCTTTAGATTAATTAAACATTTATATAAGGCTTTTTTTCCCTTTTTTTTCCTTTTTTTTACAGCTCTGCAATATTGTCTTTTAAATAGATACATGAATCATGTATATGAATTCATTGACATGTATATGAATCCTTAAAAGTGTATAATTATTAAATTAATTGTTTCTAACAATGATAACCTATGTGTATATGTAAATATATTTTATTTTATTTTAATATGATCTCTTATTTAAATATCTATGATATTATTATATAATATAATTTTCTATATAGATATTTTTTGATATATACTTTTCTATAAACATTATTTTGTAAGGATATTATGCATGTAGCCTATAAATTAAACAAATGATTTGTACATTCACTGATTAAAATTGCTAAAAACAGACTGTAAGAACATTTATCAAATGTGCTTAATTTGGTATTATCTTAATTAACATTGTTTATTCAATTTAAAGACCAATTCAACCTGGTTAGGTTACGTCAATAAAAGTACATTTAAAGATCATAAATGGCTGTCTAAGAAGAAAAAAACTATTGCAGGTGTAATATGCTTTAAGACCAGGCTGCATTACTTTAAATGCTTTTATCTAGTCAAGTGTCTTTAAATGACCAGCCAAGTTTATCAGGACCATGT
>JAUMHE010000069.1:11449178-11477407 GCA_032359235.1 Enteromius mattozi | reverse complement strand
ACCAGGCTGCATTACTTTAAATGCTTTTATCTAGTCAAGTGTCTTTAAATGACCAGCCAAGTTTATCAGGACCATGTCATGATATGTTATCGCTTTACTGATATATACCAGATTCAGAATAACATTACACGCATGATCTCTTCTACAAAGGCACACCAAAGACATTATTTATGCAGGTAAACATCAGAGGACGCATTGCAAACATCAAGGAGATGTTTGTGCATACGCTGCAGTTGGGAGGGAGATTTTACTGGAAATAAATGTGAGAATCCTCAGCACTTGGTTGTGGGTGGAGGTGTTCGGGTGCACATGAGGATAAAGCACAGTAGAGTCGCATCAGGCTTTGACCAATACGCTGACCCGTCTCCAGGGGAACAATGACTTTGAACATTTCTGCACCCGGCCCTGGCACCTTCATTGTACGAGTGATGGCGCCAGCAAACCTATTCATCACTTTCCACTAAGTTACCTCCTCTTTGTTTTAGTTCACAAATGTAGGTGGAGGGAAACAAAAGCTGAGAAACATACACTCACATTTACTGCAAATACAAACATTCAAATTTAGGTGCATCCATACAACGAGTTTGAATCTTCATTAGGGTTAAACTGTCAGTATACAGTTACAAAGTTGAACCACTGAATTAAAAAAAAATTACTTTATTTGTTTATTTACATGCTTATGCATTTAATATGCATGGCACATAATTATCTTATAAATAAAATACAATGACCAAACATATATTCTTGGATGAAAATGAAAAACACTTTGGAAAATCTGTTGTTTAATATGACCAGCAGATGGCCCCCCCTACCATGAAATGGTGTATTTTTTTCCAAGCATCTTTGCAAAAGAACTCTATGCAATTTAGAAAAAGCAAAAACTGTTGTTTAAGCGGATGATCCCACTCTCTTGTCTTTTTTATAATAATTTATGGAGTCTAGCAAAAATCCTGTCTTTTGTCCTTGGAAAATTAATTAAACTGAAAATATGCAAGCTTTCACAATGATACACTGCATGTGCCTTAGTTTTGTCCTTCTATTCTTCAAAACACTTTCAAAACCTACTCATTTTGCCTACAGTATAAAACTCATGCCTCCATAATTGTGTGAGTGAGAGCACTAATTTTAATTGTTATGTTTAGTTGCTAAAGTTGCATAAATGCTGACACAGAGGCATTTTCATGACATTTTTTGTCTGCAGGATTTGTATGCATTTCAAATTCCCTGTTTAGCATGTATGTTTATTTGAGTTATGACAGGGCAGTCTTTTAGAATTTTACTATTATGTTAAAAAATGTCTTCCCATCAAAAATGTAGCATTGTTTTCAGAATGTTAGGGGGTTAAAGTCAAGCATTTTTGTTTGACAAGGCTGCATGTTTATGCAAATGAAAAGCTTGTAAATTGTTTCCACCGTAGTTTTGTGAATTTCCAAAATTTTAGCTGCCTGGTAGCTGTCTTCCTTCCGAAGAAAGGGAAAAAATATTTTTTTGGGAGGAGTTTTTGCTCCTTTAGTGAGCTCGTAATAATATTTGATTAAAGATTAGAATTGTTGCTGGTGCTTAATTGAGTTTCTTGAATGAAGAGGAAGTAGATGAAGTAGAAATTTAGTTTTGTGTGAAATTATGGTTGTGTTATCATGCAGTGTGCAGCTCAAAGAGAATATACAAATTTTAGATTGTTAAACATGCATAATGATATATGAAATATTGTAAATGCTGTTAAAAAAAAAAAAAAAAAAAAAAGTGAGTTTAGTCCCATGGATACCAGCAGTGCTGAACGTAGCTGCCAGTGAGGGTAGATGAGAAAGTGGGTTTGCGGCTCCTGCCACACTTAGCAGTTACGCAAATCCAATTTAATTCCCTCTCATATGCTCTCACAGGTATCTTTTGTCCTTTAATCAAATTCTGTTTACGGTTGAGGCAATTATTTCCAATTTACCCACTTAAAGGAGAATGAAAGTGGTCCACCAGGAGAATGGCGGAGGGGAGGGGTGCGTTGCGCAAAAGTACACAGCTTGCAAACAGGTAACCTCTAAAAGAGCATTTTGGCTTTATCTATGCTCATTTCCCTCTGCTATGATTTAATTTCCCTGCCTTTAAACATGACGAATTACTACTCTTGTCTTCACTTAATGCTTTTAACAGATCCCAATAAACTGCAGTAATCGGCGGCGCGGCTGGCCCGAACCTGCAAGCTGGAGCTGCTCATTTGCCCTATTAGTGAAGAGACTTGAGCCTATAACCAGGTGGATAATCTCCTGGCTTTACTGCTTTAATTATGCCATAATCAGTGCAGCGGTCGGCCCCATTTAAAAGCAGCCAGGAGCGATACCTCACTGATACCTCATCTCTCGCCACTAGCCCATATTCTCTATGTCACAGCCAAGCTCCTCTTTGACGAAGCATGATGAAGGGCGCACTAACTTTGTAGGACAAGACAAAGCTTAAACATATGGCCAGAATCCCCCAGGTGCCATCTTCAAGAGGGCCGGTCTGTGATCCTTCCACAGCTCAGTGCAATTTCCTGACTCAAACTCTTTCCTCTTGAACATCTACCATTGCTGGATCTCTGATTCATGACCAATTTTTAGCTATCTTTTTGGTCTTGCATCAATTTCCAGAACCGTCATATGGCAGAAGACATATGACAGACTAAAAAGCTGCACATTCTGTGAGGCTTTTAATGGCTTAATGAGAATATAGAGGCTCATCAGTGAGCCGTGTGCTCTACATGGCAACATTTCATTTCAATATTTACATGTTTGTTTCCTCAGTTTATCTTGTTAAATGCTTCAGTAAAATGTTTTAGTCCAAGAAATAAATATCTGCTATTTAACTTCATTATTATAAATCAAATGAGCACTTTCCAGTGCGTTAATGAAGACAAAGTGAAATATGGATGTTTTTCTCATTGCATTCAAGACCAATTAAGTGGCCCATTTAAAGCTAATTAGCCACTAAACTTCAATTTATGTCATGCTATTCACTCTTTTTGAATTTCTCTACGTTAGTTTCTGCAGCAAATTTAATCAACAGACATCTGTTTCAAAAATATTGACAAATGTTTTACTTCTCATAAAGAGAAAGCACATTCAGAAAAAGCTAATAGTTTTAACGCCAAACTGCCAACAGTCAAAGTGCATTTCTAGTCTTTGAGGATTGCATTTACAGGTACCTCAACAATTGTTACTTCCTTTTAGCACAGTTCCCGTTATAAAAGCTGAAACAGATATTATTTTGATATAAAGAACAACGTCAACCCTGACATGCACTTTCAAAGTCATCCAAATAAGTCAAATAATATTTTAGTTAAACTGACAGTTGTAATTTAAGCAGTCAATAGGCAATATGGTAAACAGCTCTCACTGGTATCTCTTTAAACAGTCAGAACCTGTTTAGACAGATTTGTGACAGCCACAGATATCTGCAACCCGGTTCAATTTCACCACTTGACATTTTCACAATAGGTGCTGGAAATAGCACAGAGCCATCCAAGATTAAAACAAGCATACTAATGCATGCTTATTCAAGTGTTTGATGTAGCTGCGCAGTTGTAGCGTGTGCCTTTAGACACGCAAAACACTCCTACGGTTTAACAGTCAAGCCTTTTTTTCCCTCTCTTGGCAGTCAGTGGTAAAGAGTCATATGGTAATTCTTCTGGATGAGTTTTTGATGGCATGCCAGCAGTTTTCTTTTCCGCTGAGTAATTTTCCCAGCTTTCCCTCAATAAAGTGTAATCCTCCTTTCGTCTGGCTTGCTGTGAGCTTAACACTGCCAGAGAGAAAGCAAGAGGGATGTGTGCAGTATTTTGACATTTATAAATGTCATGAATTGGAGAAGAGACGTCCAGTTAAGTGAAGCTCTTTTGGTGGAGAATGCGGGTGTTAAATTACATTGTCAATGATTTTTATTACAGCTACTTTCAATGGATGCAAGAATTGATAAGAGAATATTTCACTTACAATACACGTATAACAAATTTGTAAAATTAAATGGACTCTATTTTATTTAGATTCATGTTTAGTTTATGAGATTTATGAGCATTAATGCATTTAAGTAGTGCTGAAGTCTGACTAAAGATATACTGAAGTATACTTGATTGTGATAAAGCAGAACTTTTAAATGTATATTTCATGTACACTTTAAATATCTTGCATTTAAAGATTGATATTATTCAGAGATCATAAAATCCTTATTAAAAGTGACATTAAAACACATATCTAAGCTTAATATTAAGAAATGTGCATCGTGCAAAAGTGGGACTCCAATTATAATTTTTATATCAGTAAGTTTTGAGCATAGTAAATATGTTAATAGATTTGAACTATACTTAAAAAAAGTATTTTAAATATATTACTGTTGTACTATGTGGGGCAGTATTTTGCTTGTTTGGACCTACAAGACACAAAACACAAAAATATATTTTTCTTTGATCCCAGAGTTTATGATGTGTATAGTTATTGAAACACAATTTGTGTTAAAAATCAACAATTAAATAATAAAAGATTTGGATGTATTATAAATTAGTTAAATCACTACAAAATTTCTATACAATATGACCTTTTCTAAGTGGCAAGTAAGTGGTAAAAGGTAATAAAGTGAAATAGTGTTGATTTACTGTACTACAGTACCTACAGTACTAAGGCAAAATTCAGGGTCACAGTATTCAAAAAAGTAAAAGGTCACAGTATTCATATCCTTTTAGTAAGGTGTGTATATATCTAAAATCTGTAACTGATGTAATAAAATATTTAAGATGTTCAAATTTGCAAATGTGATGTAAATCTCACGTAAAGTAAGTGGTAGCTATATGTTGCTTAGAAATTATATATATAAAAAAATCATTTGAATAAAGTGATTCTGTAAACTGACATTCTCCATGGAAAGACGGTATTTTGAAATAATGTGATCTCTTACTTGAATAGACAGACAAAACAATTACGGAAACATCTGCATGAAAGGATGGAGCAGAGGGAAATGTTTTATCACTCCCATGTGCACACTCACTCTTTCTCTCAGCCCTTCACCTGCTCTTCTCCTGGAGGGCTACAAATGCAGCGGCTGATATGCATGGAGCTCCAGTTCCCCCCTCCTCCATCATCCCGTGGCAGGGGAGGCAGGTTCTCAGTGCTGGCCCGCGGTGATTGATAGGCTAGGGGCCGCTGCGGTTTGGGTGGCTAGTAGGGTGCAGTTATCAGGAGGGTTGACACGTTTGCTAGCCCGACACCGGTGCTCCTGTGGGGTGCATGTCGTGAGAGTAAAAGGCCCTCTAAACTACAGGCTACAGAGAGACCCGGCGGGCATAATTTTGACAAATTTCTGTGAGATAATTTTTAAATGATTTAGATGTAATTTATGGGTAATAACAAATTTCTACAAATTCTCACGAAAATTCTAGCCTCAGACTATATTGATGAAATCAATCTAAAGTTTTGCAGATGCACGTAAGAAAGACAATGGTGAAATTGAATCAGAGAATTCAGGAAGATATAGTGACAGTCTCTGGAGACACCAGGGTCACATGGGAATGTTTTCTATTCTAGCACTACTCATGTTACTGTACTGTCATTCACAACAGGAAAAAGCATATTAATCAAGTCACTGAATAATCAAATATGATTACTTTTGTTTCAAAACAGATTTTTTTGTAATAATAACATGCTGTAAGAGAAACATTTTAAAGTTTACTTTGACAATCCAAAGGTCAAATACCCAAACTCTCACTAGACAGAGACAAACAGCGCTTGTAACTAGAGGAAATATTAGGTAAAGAGAAAGAAAAAGGGAAACGTCCTACAAAAGAGGCACAGGGAGAACTTTGCCGGATTTGCTGGGCTGCAGAATTTCCAGTGGAGTGTCTCAGAGGGCCGGGTTCTGGGGGGCTGCTGTGTCCAGAGGGGATGGGTGTCAGGCAGGTGCGTGTGTCAGTGAGTAATGGCACTATCAGCTCGCCGTTGTGATCCATCATGCACGGCGGCCACGGCCAGCACAGGAATCACAAGCACAGCAACATATCATTACACAAGGTTATCACTGCCCCATTACAAGCCCTGATCAATCTACTCTTCCACTGGGCCCTCCATTCTCTTGTTTTCTTCCCTTCTCTCATTGTATAAAATAATGCAAAATATTTCTTATGCTGGAAAGGCAGTTGCAAAGGCTGATGTTTTGTCTACCTTTTCTCATGGCATCAATGTACCTTGGTGCACTTTTTAGTGAGACCTGAAATACGTACCAACAAGTACATATCACTGCAGTTTCCAAAAAAAAAAAGTACACTAGAGGCAATAAAACTGACACCTTTTTTTCATTTTCACACAAATTTACAAAGTTGTGATTAATAAAGCGTACTATTCACACATTTACTTCAAGAATATCATGTTACTGTATGACTTCAAAACAATTTTAATATGCTGGGATATTTAAAAACTGATGCTTTTGAACGTTAGCATCACACATATACAGCTTCATATCTATGTGTTTTCATAGACAGTGTTCGGTAGCTCACGAGTGCTTGATGCATTTGAGAGATGAGGAACTCCAGTTCAAATCCCATGTAACTACATTTCGACAAAACAGTTCAAATCTGTGTAAAAGGAAATTGAAGTGGCACAGTTGCATAAACAAATGCATTTTATATCAATTTTGCATTTGTTAACCCTATCTCGTAGGTTTAGGGTTAGATTTGGTGTATGGCATGTTTCCAACATGATAGAGCATTAACTTTTAACAACAGTCCACGGATATTTCATTTCTGAACCGCCGCACTACATATAATACAAATGTGCCAGGGTTTTAGCTGTGTTTTAGCACCATTCAGTGGACATTTCTCTTTTAAAAACTGTAGTGAAATGTGCAGCAAAGCAATAAGCAGTAAAAACGGTGTTGCACCAAAAGTGCGCAGAGGTACATATTTTTATAAGACCAAGTTGCTTTTAGCCTTCATTTCACTGCTTCTAACAGAACAGTGGATCTCATTCACCAAATAATGTGTGAAATATGCATATGAATGTTTACACAAACCAATCATAATTCACTAGTAGACTTCAGTCAGACTGGCGGCAGAAGGTCTGGACTCCACAGCAGTGTTTGTTAGCCAGTGGCCGCCAAAGAGGCTGCCTGACCGTCATGTGAAGCAGGGACTCACAGATTGTTTCACTTAGCATCATGTTGTGGAGCAAATGTAAAGTTGATGTCCCATAATAAAAGTCTGGGATGCATCTAACAATTTATTCATTCAAGAACATTGTATTTAGATTAATGACAGGTTTATTTACAGGTAAAGCATTAAGAACCTGATGTAGGTCAGTGCCTGGAAATCCTGTAGAATTCAACCTTTTAACGATTCCTGAAATGTTTGCCATGTTGTAGGCCTTATGCGTCAGATGTTCAGCCAGCAGTTCATAGGGCAAAAACCCCATAAAACTATTTTTGTTACCTTTATATAAATTCTTGTAATGTGTTGTGAATTAGATGTGAGAAGTATTTTTAGTGAGATGACCTCTTGGTTGTACTGTATGAAGTAATTCATGCAATTATTTGTGAATTAAACTCAATGTTTGTCGTATTTGTTCATAGACAATATTATGCATGATTTACTCTAAATATGCATATAGTGTGCTCAGAGTAATGACTGCTAAGAGTTGTTGACTGGTGAGTTAATAATGGCTTTAAATAGCTCTCTTTGTCCTTTGGGCTGAATGAAGCATTAGAAAAAGTTAATACTGGGGAAGAAAAAGCCAAATGAAAAGGGAAATTTGATTTATATCAGTTTCAAAGGAATGCTCTGGTTTTTCATGCAAATTAAACAACTGTAAACCCAAACACTATTGTTTATTTTTAATATTTTAAATGAGAAGTAAAGCATTGCTTCATCAGCTTCAGCTTCAGCCTCTCCATATGTAGCTGAGTGCACTTTACAACAAAAGGCAAAAAGTCATTATCTAAAGGGGGTATTATAATTAGCCAAACAATAAAAGTTTATTAATGAACATTAAAATGCAAAATAGTGAAAAGAGATCCTATCAATCAAAGATGACTCCCTTTTTTAGTTTTAATTAGATATTGCAGTTAATGGCATGAGGGGGGAGTTTTAAGCAACTTAATTGCAGTGGTTTAATGGACCAACATCTTTTAAAAGTTGAGGATTAAAAAAAAAAAAGAAGTCATTTATAGAATAATGTCATTTTTATTTCTGCTGCTACTAATAAAATGTCAAAGTACAGATGCTTTGAAACCAGTGAGGCTTGCAGTTCATTTTCTTGTTGCTTTATTTATTGTAAACAGCTGAATGATTGTTTAATCACTTAGATGCAAAGTTAT
The DNA here is from genome assembly GCA_032359235.1 of Enteromius mattozi. NCBI lineage: Eukaryota > Metazoa > Chordata > Actinopteri > Cypriniformes > Cyprinidae > Enteromius > Enteromius mattozi. The sequence goes on along the minus strand of JAUMHE010000069.1, from coordinate 11,469,085 downwards.
TTTGTAAATAGTACATCGTGGACCTCTTCCCATTGCAATTATGAAACAGAGCAGATAAGCCATGAGGCAAAATCAAGCAAAAAATATGAATAAAATGAAATTAACCTTACCAGAATGTAAAAAGAATAAAAATAATAAAAGTGTGTGTAGTTTCTTTCTTTCTTGTGTTTCCACTTTTATCTTTATTATTTTATTCTTTTTACATTTCATTCCACTCTCAAGCTGCACGTGATTTGGACTTTAAATATTACAAACAATACATCAGCTCTGGTGAAATGTTGAGTTGGACCTAGGGAACTATTTCAGAAGCAGGGCAAATTCAAATCAGAGCGCTCTACTTTCCATAGCTGGGCGGTAATTAGGACATGATTTGAACTCTCTTTAGCACTTACTTGAGCAGTCAAAGGGTGCTCTGACTAATATGCATTTAAGAAAACTTGCTATGTGATTGCTTATCAATCATTCATACTTCTGTCTAGTTGTTTTCTTAGTAGAGTTTTTTTGTATTTAAAATTAAATGATAATTGACCACATAGCAGTAATCTAAGGGTGGAGTTATAGCGGTGGAAGAATGTTGTTATATTTGTTATGTCCTTGTGTTATGCCTCTTTCCAAACATTTGTTTAGGACTTCACAAATTTTCATTTTAGTTAGAAAAACTTATTATTCATTGAAAACAGTTGTTGCTTTTGCTACTTGAAAAGACCCTTTTTTGTCACACTTAATTTTAAGGTTCAGTTCTCACTATTAACAAACCATCAACTATGATTTAACCTCAATAAACTCCTGATTTGCTGCTTATTATTAGTCTTTAGGGTAGTTAGTAAGTTTAGGTATTGGGTGGGATTAGAGATGTGGAATATGGTCATGCAAAAGTGATTTTATGCCCACATAAAGCACATTCAATGTAAGTAAAGTAGAATTTGGTTGAAATAATATTACACTGTCATTCAGTGTAACACAATATTTATGTAAAAATCCAAACAACATGCTTATTCTGACTTATACAGGAAGCATAAATTAATATGTGTTGTAAATATGCCTCTCAAGATTGTTACACTGAATGACATTTTGGGTAAATTTAGTAAATCAGGAGAAAATGTGTGATATTTGTTTTTGGCTCAGAAAAACAGAAAAGGTTTTATTTATTCAATAATTTAAATAATTTTAATTAGTATTACACTTATTGTTTTTATGGTTAAACTTTTTTCATCTTTGACCCATATATATATATATATATATATATATATATATACTTAAACCACAAGTGTTTTGTGACTTTTATTTTTGGAACATTTTCTGTAAAAGAATACAAATTTGCAAGTATGCTGTACTTGAAAGCACTTAAAAATATTTTAAATAACTTTAGCCATTATTTTTTCCATAGAAATGTAACAGTATTTTATAGAACATAGTTATGCCGTAATATAATTTGTTTATTGCAGATGAAGTGCATAGTCTTGAAGGGCACAAGTTTATTTCAAAAGGCACCCCTGATAGCAACCATAAAAAAGATCCTCCTATAATCGCTCACACAGACTCCCTGATGAGTTCAGGTATGAAGAGAGTCTAAAACCCACTCTTCTGCATTTCCCTCTGTCCTGATTTAGTCTCTCGTTTGGGCTCCCCTTCGGCCAGCCCGATTCATCTGTCAAAATCGCACCTTTTTGCAGTCTGCGTCTCCTTTTGTCCCAGCTCGGTCTAACACTGCGGGAAAAAAGTAACAAACACAAAGCAATGGAACAAGCACAGCACCGGCATGTTCAATCTATTTTTGCCTGTTCTTCCAGCCAGAGCCACAGGCCGCTGCACGTAGCTGCCACAATGTAGACTTCATGTGACACCCGACTCCAGCACACACTCGCTGACTTTCAGCCGCCCTTGTGTGGAGCATAGAGCCAGTTTCAGTTTGGGCTGTTGTTGAAGAGAGAGGGGGAAAAAAAGAAATACATGCGTCAATCTAGTAAGAGTAGACGATTTTGACTAAAATAAAGTGGACTTAAGCAAATAATCTGGGTAACATTAGAATAGATAACGCTTGTTAACTTTTAACTACGACTTTTCCTTCAATAAATTATTAACTTGCTGCTTATTAATAGTTAGTAACGTAGTTGTTAAGTTTAGGTATTGTGTAGGATTAGAGTTGCAGAATAAGGCATTAATATGTGCTTAATTAGCACTAATAAATGGCTAATATTCTAGTAATATGCATGCTAATAAGCAACTAATTGGTGTAAACGTAAAATAAAGTGTTACTGTAATCTGTAATGTAACTAATCATAAATTCAGGAAATTTGTGTTTTTGTGTTGCAGTTCTAGGCACACCTCTGAATGTCTATTTATATAATTATCCTGAAACTGCAGTTAAATTAAGAATAATGGGGGAAAATGTAAAAATGATATGTAATATCTGTAAAAGTAGATATATAATAAGCTGTACTACAGGATGGCTACATGTGCATTAAGGAGCTGAACTATTTATGTGAATATTCATATTTATGCATGTGTTCATTTAATAGAATTTGTAAAAAGTCATATGTTAATTAATATTTTATATTTTTCTAAATAAAACTAAACCACGTAAAACAAAAAGTTTCCCCCGTTAAAAGCCATCAAGGGAAAAATACTTTTTTTGTCTGTGACTACTTTTTGACAAGTAGAAACTTTAAAATATAGCAGAGTGCAAAGAGCAGAGAGAGAGAGAGAGACAGAAAACGAGAGAAAAATGGAGTGAGACGTCAAATTGAATCTACACAAACAGAAACAGAACACAGCAGATATCTGGCCTAAAGCCATGTAACTTGTAGCTGGAGCGTCTGTGTCACTGCTGTGTCCTTGAAGGCTTCAGGTAAAGATGAAGCGCTGGGAGTTATAGCATCCAGAACGATCACAATGTTTTAATGAACAGTCCTTTACACTGTCACTCAAACTGCAGTCTCAAAAGAACGCGCGGCTCTAACTCACAAATACCCCCCTAATCTCACATCACACACACTATCACACACGTTCTTGTGTAAATTGCTGATCTGTAGTTTCAGTATGTACTTGATGTATCTGAACATTGTGGCAAATAGACAGTAATTAATACGATCTCAAACTCTTCAAACTATTTCAGCAAATGGCCAGTTTAAAGAAGTACTCACCTTCAGGAAATGTTAATCGTCAATATGATGGCATATGATTTTGGATGTTTTAGATACATCTGAAATGGTCAAGGTCTGAGTTTAGACATACCAATAATATCAAGCTTTAGAAAGACATAAAAATGAGAAATATTAATGTTGGAGGAAAATCTATTATTTATCTATTATCTATTATTGCACTTTTGTGAAAGCTGAAGAATATGAAATGAATCTAAAAACAAATATAAAATTTGGTTGTACTAGCAAAATGGTACCAGAGCATATTAAAATCCCCCTTTAGCAGATTTGCAAGGTATGTTTTGTCTTTGATTTTTAGGGTAAATTGATCAGGTTGCCTCACCTTACTGCAGAAGAGTGCCAATAATTCAATAGACAGCATAATTAATTAATATTTTGGTCCTGACCTCTGAACATGACAGAAGCACACTGCCTATTGTAATGTTTTATGAATTCTTCAGTAAACCACATTTCCCTCCAATCTCCTCCATGATAAGTAAGGAAAATGTCAAGGTTGAGACTGTCGGTAGAACACTTCTCAGTCAACTTAAACAAACAGTTAAATTTTGTATATGTTATATTGGTTTCTGGTGTTTGTTGTTTGAAACTTTGCAATATACCATTTAAAACGAATTTCGTTATTACTTTAAGTACTTGAGATTTGTCTATGATTTGTTCTTCATATGCTTATTTATTAGGAAAAAATCTACATATAGTACAAAATAATTATGAATTGTGATTTTTAAGATATCATTATAAGAATTATTATTAGAATTGTTATTAATGCAAATTGACAAAATGCATTGTTGTGGTTGCAAAATATATATGTATATGCAATATATTCCAGTTTTCTTCAGACCTGTTGAGCACTTTTAGCGAGTTACAGATCCAGGTCAGTGGTACGTCCTGCCAGAGAGTCTCATATACCTCCCCTGGAAGCTATATGGGGAAGGCAGGAAGGAGCCATAAATTAATCATTCCTTACCTCAGTGATTGACTACTTTATACGCGCTGGGATGCAAAGACAAATTTCTTTGCAACAGAAATGAGGATAGAGTGGTACCCAAGGAAAACATTGCCATTAAAATGTGTAACCTCATGCCACTGGCAGGGAAAGCCTTAGGGATCCTGAGAAAATTTTGCATGCTTTATGAGAGCGTATAAACCAGCAGACATTGTCAAGTTAGTAGCTGAGTGGTGTGAGTGCAGCTTTAGTTTCCAGAGTAATGCATATTCCCAAATGAACATGAGGCTACATTTTTTCTTCTTTTTTTTTACCTCAGTATATTGTGGTACATTATTAGTTAATTTTATTAGAATAAAGCTGTGTCTTGGATTCTACAGTGGTGCCTGAGACGTACCTGTCCACCTAGCTTAGTTCATCCTCGTCTTTATCTTATGTGAACACTCAGTTTTACAAACAGTTTAAGCTATCATCTACTCCCACTGTGGAGGAACCCTTGAAAAGCGCTTGCGGGCAAGACTCTACCTGTAGCGACTGTAGCGTCGATGTGAAAAAGGAGTCGACAGGCCCCAAAACACTGAAAACAGAGGCATTTGTGAATGCGTGAACTCATAAAATGTGACACGAGGACTCAGAGGCCATGATTTTCTCCATCCGATTTGTGTTGCGCGAGTTCATGTGACATTTAGAAAAAGAGAACATCTCTGGCTTGTCTCTTCACATTGTGTCTGAGCGGGGCCAGCTGCCAGACTGAGGAGGAGCGCGGGGATGAAGGCAGGCGCTCTGCCGGTGACATCCTGTCTGCTCCTGTCATCTCCCGCTGGACAGCACCTCGGCCGTGCCACCCTGTTTCCCCGGGCTAGTGCGATCCACCAGGCTGCTGGCCTGCTTTAGCCCTTGAGCCCTTCGCCCTGCTCACCCTACCCAACACCCCCATGTTATCAGGCTGGCAGGAGCCGTCCCTCCCTTTCCGATTTCATTCAGCATTGGGTAGATACCATATGAGTGGACTCTGGGGTCAAGCCTACTTACACCCTTATTAATACTCTTTCAGAGGGAATATGCATCATCCTGACTTTGGATGTCTTGTGCGCTGTGGCAGAAGGTATTCATACGTTTCTGTGTGACGTAATCACAAACAAATATTATTTAGTCTTTTTTTGTAATTCTCCCACTTAGTTCACCACTAGAAGCCATTCATACTAAAAACAGTGCTGTTTTAGCAATTCTTAACATGAGCAAACACTCATTATATGTTCAGTAAGTGAATGCTACAATTCTTAATACTCACACATATTTTATAAAATTCACTGATTCTTGAGACATGGGTTAAAACATGTCCCAAAAATTTACTACCAAAATTGTTATTATTATAAATATATTATTAATTAAATAATTGTTATTTTTACATTATTAGCTATATTTCAGTTTTGAAATTAATTGACCACTAGAATGTTGTATGTATCATATACATTTTTTTTTTTTACTTATGATTTATTTTAGAATTTGTAAAGTTTTATGAAGGAATGGTGCATTTTTGGGACACATCTGTCTCTACTTTTTATTTTTAACACATCAGATGCTCATGAAAACATTTCATCTATTTTTTTCTGCTATACGTTTATAATTATTATCATAATTTTTAGGTTCATTTCTTCACAAGCACGTTGTGTCAAGCCTCACTGAGATTGTAAAGAAATAGTCTCTGTGGTGACAATTTAGTAGATAGAGCTGATAATCAATAGTTTCAGTTATTTCTTTTTCATAATTGAATTCTAGATTTGCCAATATTATAGGATAAATATTATACATATTTGTTATTACATATTTTTGTGACACAATTGCAACAAAGAAAACACACAGTTTGTGAGAAAACTGAAAAAAGCAGGTTGCACTATTTATTTTTTTCTGTAACATAGCCAGTTGTTTGCCTGTATTTAAAAATCAGTGCAACTGGTTTTAATCTATTGACATTTTAATTGATGTTCTTCTTTGAGCGATCATCAGGCTTCCCGTTGTCGTTTCTGTTGACTCTATTAAGACATGTTGTACCTGCTCTGCTGGCATGGGCTGTCGAAACACAGAGTGCTTACTCAAACACACTGAGGAGCCCGGGGAGATGGAGAGAGACAGGAGCCGGCAAACCACAGACATGCCAAAGCGCTCGGCGCGTGCCAAATCAGTTACATGTCTCCTACTTATCTCTCTCCTCAAATCTGTCTCTCCATCTCTCCTCCGAGATGCTCAATGCCAACCATGCTGCCAGTGCCAGAGTGCTGATGCCAAGTAGAAATGACACCGGCTCTCCCCACGGATTGACTTAATTAGACCGGCCTCGTCCCCCACGGTCCTCATGGCAGCAGGGACAAAGGAAGTTTCTGTCATTTGGATGTGTGTGTGTGTGTTTGACTATTTCCAGCAGATGCTCCAAAGCATCCCGACTCTTTCATTGAGCTCCAGTATCATTAAAGTGTCATTGAGAAGTGACATTGCTTAATTTTAGCAACTCCCAAAGCGCTTTGCATCAGGAGCAGCCTCGTACGCCGGGACTTAAGGGGTATTTTTTACATTCTTTCATCAAACAAAGCAGTTGGAAACTGGGGAAAACATTAAGATCAAACCTTTGTCCGTTGTGATGCCAGTCAATAGGTATTTAATCTTCTCTAGAAGCTGTACTGAAGAAGTGGAGTGCCATGTGACCCTCTCTGTTATCACCCAGTTCTTGACCTTCACCTACTGGAACACCCCGAATCTTGTCTGACAGTCCTTGGGATATGTGATCTCACCAGACATGTTAGGAACAGCTAAAGTTCTCCTAAAAATTCCTGTGTGTCAGATTCATTTTGTGCAGCGCTTGTATAGGGCTCTGGGCAAACGGCTGTATAAAAAGCACTGGTCTTATTTGTATTACGATAGGATTTATAGGGATTGCAACCCAAATTATAGGCTTCTGTACTCGAACAACACAATCAATCTTGGCTTGCAATAAAATTTCACTTGACACGGTTTATTTATGAGCAGGATGCAGATTAGACTTCAGCTGATCACTTGGCACATGCCGCGATGTAGATTGCGAAATGATGTCATAGAATTGACAAAATGTGATTGGCACGCAGTCGCTATGAGACTGTCACCCTTCAGGAGTGTGAGATCACTCTAATTGGGGTGTGACATAGACATCTGCATTATCCAACTGTGCGATGACTTCCCCCAGAGCGCCGCTGTGTTTGGTGAGAGTTTGGAGATTGACCGGTGGGACAGCTTCCTCATTTTTAATTGCTCTCAACAAGTGAAGCAAAAGGACTAATTAAAGGATCGTTTGACACACTGGAATTGGCAGCTATTGCACACAATATACTAGTGTTTCACAAGTCGTGTGCTTTTTAATAACAAGCACAGCAGGCTGTCATGACTTACTGATATCTGGTTGGAGCAGGGATATTTAGGCTATTGCTTTTACTGAAATGCTGTATGTAATGCACTACCATCCAAAAGTTTAAGGCCATTATTATTATTATTTATTTATTTGTATTTTTTTTTAAAGAAATTAATACTTTTATTAAGCAAGAATGCGTTATCTTGAGCAAAAGTGATTCATAATGTTACAAAACGATTCTATTTCAAATAAATTCTGTTCTTTTGAAATTTAGAATCAGAGTTCAGAATCATAATTCTTAATTCTGATTCTAAATTTCAAAAGAACATCATTAATTTGAAATAGATTGAAATGTAACATTATTCTATTTCAAATAAATGCTGTTCATGTTAAAAATGTTTCTCAGTTTACACACACAGAAAAAACAAATGTTGATAAAAATAAAATAATAATAAACAAAAGTGTGTATATAGATATATCATGTAAATGTAACTTGAGATTTCACATCATGGAATCTAAAACATGCTATTTATTATCACACAATGATATAATTCTGCATATTTAATGTCATCATGTGATATATAATGTATTCTGAAATATTCTATGTCTTCTATATCCTCTTCTATTTTTATATTATAATTTTTTAGAGTGTATTTGTACTCAAACTTTTATTTTTTATTTTTTTTTACATCTTCATTCCAGCTTTAGTCTTCCTATACATGAAAGGTTGCTCTCAGATGGGATGTGTCAAAGTCATTTTGCTGGTAATAAGTTTGTGAGGGTCAGTTTTTTTCGTTCTTTTTTTTATTTTTGCGTGGGATTTAATTAATGAGCCAAAGACTTCTTCATTGTGATCTGAGCAAATGAATAATAAATCAAAAGGGGAGATTTGTCAGGGAAGGAACATCTGTTTCTTACAAGCGTTACAACATGACTGGCGCTGGCCTGCGCCGTGGCCGCGTGGAGACGGTAGGAGTCCTGTGCTCTGGAGCCTCTTCATTTGCTGCTCCACTGAAGGTGAACAAGGAGCTTTCTAATGGGCCTATGATGTTAATAAAAAAAAAAAGAAAAGAATGACTGCCGCTCTCCTCCAATTTCACCAGAACCCCTTTTTCGCTTTTGGGTGTCACTGTCCTTAGTCTATGGTTTGTTAGGCAGGGCGCCCATACTGCTGTGTCAGTGCTTTACTGGATGATTAATGCAAGTGAAAGCAATCATAAGGCACGGACAATATGATCTCCTTTTCAGCAGAGTTGAACGGCGTACCCACTGTGTACATAAAGCCAAGCATCCAGGCATACGAAACTGTAGAGGAGGGGTCTCGTGCAGTAAGTCATCACGTCATTAACCGACGCTATTTCTCGTCACGCGTCTCAGAGGTGCTGTGTTTGAATCATTAGAGAGTGTCTGAATCTTATTGTTAGAGGTTATTCTCAGGTTCTCTCAAAACCGCACTTTACTTTCATGTCCTGCTGAGGGGGAATAAAATGGGTCACTAAAATGAAACATTAAAAATGTGCTTTCATATTACACCAGGCTAAACAGACCCATATGCCACCCGTGGATAATACGCCGCATGAGGTGTCGCGCTCCGGTTATTACTGAGAAAAGTACAGCCGAGACGGTTATAGTCTAGATTCATAGAAAACTTACGTTTGCGACGTGCAAGGGCAAACTCCGCCTCACCTAGACGAGAGGATAAAATGCGATTTCTCTAGTACTAAATGCGCCACATAACACTTATGCACTTTAGCGGGACATCACGGTGGCAGATTGGATTGAAATTCCTCGTAATCTTTCCCGCACACAAATATGCCACCCGCAGACGCACACTCCGTCCTCTTGGCCCCCATGAGAGATGTGTCGGGCTGTTGTAGAGCTAAATAAATCAGCATTTAGCCTGGGATGTACTCCTTTCCTGGAGCGTGCTGTTTTACGGCAAGGCCGCAGAAGCTAATGTCCCCCAGCTCCCTTTGAAAAAAGCCTCCCTATAGCCATTCATCAGCTTTCCAAGGGAGCGGGCATTGGTTCCACTCTCTGGTTTAATTGTTAATGCTAATTGCTATTTATTGGCTCAGATGCAAATGATAGGCCAGCCAAAGTGAAATTTTATGATGAGTGAACTCCCCCTTTCGCACAAATTGAAAAAGTGAAACAAGAAGAAGATGAAATGAGGCGAGGAGGGTCTTAATGGCGGCTTTTTAATGGGGAAGGCAAAATTAAGACTGATTTACGTGGCCGGATCCCCTGTTTTCCCTCATCAGCCCATTTGGCAAGAAAAATGGAAAAGTAATTGTTCGGCTTTTTTGACGCAAGACCTCAAAGCGTTATTTATTGACTGAAATTAATTGATGTTTATCCTATATTCACACGGAACATGCTCCATCAGCGTTATGAAGTTCAGCACCTCATTTCACCACCTGCAATTTGCTCTGGAGGAGGGTGGAGGCACTTTGAGTTCTCCTGAAGCATGCCCTCATTTCCTAGCTGAAGTGGCTTGTTACTGACCCTAAAGACGTACACAGTGTATTATGGCTTTCCAGAGCCCTGCCTCAGTTTAATATCTTATATTTGAATTTGGTTCTTTAAGTATGGGTACTTATGGTAATGTGGACTTTAAGAAAATTAAAACACACTTTTAAAAGAATTTTTAATATATCACTGTTGAATAATAGTGGTGAAATTACATTTCTGAATTGAAATAGTCTTTTGTATTTCAGATTTCATGGATAGCATTTTATGTATATTAAATTCACATAATTTTTATGTTTTAAGCAGTGTGACCAAATACAAAATTACACACATGCACACACAAAACTGTTCTCAATTGATATATCAATTAGATTTTTGAATATTTATTTTTTAACATGATGTCTTCATCTCAAGTATTTTTGGTAAGACTTTATTTTAGAGTCTCTTAACTAGTTGCTTATTAGCATGCATATTACTAGCATATTAGCCATTTATTAGTAGTAATATTAACATATTAATGCCTTATTCTACGTGACCTTATTCTACATATCTAATCCTACCCAATACCTAAAGGTAACAACTACCTCACTAACTATTAACTAACTATTAACTATTAAAGCAGCAAATTTAGATCTTTAGGAATTTTTAGAATTAGGATTGTGGGAAAAGTTGCAGTTAGTAATTTGACGGTTACTGGGGCAAACTTGTTGGTTGTGATGGAAATAATAGTCATAGTTTAATTAAATTTTTGTTTAGATTACTATAATATTTGTGTGATGGACTATCGAGGTTAAAAAAGTATGAAGGAGGTAAGATAAAAGATTATCTAACAGAATTATTTTCATAAATATTTATATGCAAAGGGGATTAAGTTGTTTTGAATTTTTGGTAAGACTTTAGTTTATGGAACACTTTTTACTGTTAACTTAGTTGATTTTTAGTATGCATATCACATTGGCTGTCAATTAGTACTTAAAAAGCACATATTAATTAATGCTGTATCCTGCATACCATATTCTAGATCCCCTAACCCTGCCCGATACCTAAACATAACTACTAGAACTGCCTTATTTACTATAATATAAAGTGTTAATTTTTTTCACTTGTTTGAGATTTAATGATGTCCTTTAAAGTTATTACTACAAGTGCAGTCCATTATCGCTAACAGGTCAGTTAGTACTGCGATATGCTTCTGTAGAACCCCATATATCTATAATGCAAGATAAATAGCTCAGTTTAAAATGTTGGGAATGGCATCGTTTAATCGTTTAGGAACTCGCTGCATTTGCTAAAAATGTATTATTTTTCCCTAATGTATAGAATTTTGGGTCTTTTTTCCTTCAGTCTAACGAGTGGCGTTGTCAAGCTACCAAATTCCAAGCCTCACTAATCACGGTGATTTAAACGTTCATTTCCCATGCCAAACGTGAGGCTGTGATGCTGGCTGGTGTCTCTGGGGAAGCCCACTCTGGGATGTGAGCACAGATGCCCAATGGTTCAAGCATGCAAACACAATGAAGCAATGAAAATGCAAACACGCACAAGTGAAAAGCAATTTTTGTTAAAGGCAAGCCACACTGACCTTCCATATTCTAGCTCTGACCCTCACAACCCCGTCAGCCGTTACCGCTGTCTGTTTACCATATCTTTCCCTATCTCACCTTTCTGAAAGATTAAAATCTTCTCTGCACTGCTGCCAGGTGAACGCCTTGCCAATTAAAATTCAATCCAATCGCGTGGCGCCTATAAAGGCCTCTGATTTGAGGAGAGAGAGAGTGTTTTCCCCACCATGTGATCTGGGGAGGTTAATGCAGTTAGAGTTATTTCACAGTCCATTAAGGAGCTTATGTTGACCTCGTGACCTCTGAGCCAACAACACCGAATCCATTATCATCACAATGGAATAGCTGCCGGTCCAGTTGACATGACAATGGGCCCAGGAAATCCCACGTTAGCACTTAGCAACGGTGAAAAGGCAGACACCTTTTTTCCCCCTCTTCCTCTCTTCTCTCTCTCTGCTTTCGGGTTTAGCTATTAATATAGGCAAACTGTAATTTGTATCATTATCATTCAAAAGGCACAGAGAAGGACAATAAAATGGCCATGCAAAGTGATGAAAAGCGCTGACGTTTGGGGTTTTTGCAGCGTTTGATTCCATTAGGTGGAAAGCAAATGCTGGTAACGGTTGTACGTGACTGAGTGTGTGAATGTGACAGGATGGGAGATTTGGCGGAGAAATCTAGCGGCAGATGAAGTTATCATGTTCAGGGGGGAAGTTGGTGACATGAACTTCCTGCTGTGATCTTGTTATGTTTGATGACAGCTCGGGGAGATGAAAAAGAATTGATTGAGGTCCACGCAGAGTTGATTGAACTTTTAGCAAAGTCTAATTGAGATATAAAAAGATTATCAAAAAAAAACAAACAGATGTTGTCACAGTTTACGCAAGATAAAAACAACAAAAGAAATCATTCTAAAGAAATTAATTAAATGCAGTCCAAATTTGTAGCACCTATATTAATGCTAAAATATTTATTGTCATTTGGTAATTATAGTAATTTATAGATAAGAGTTTTAGAGTTCTGATGGAAGATACTAATTTACTAAATCAAAACATGTAAAATTAACAAGATATAATTTCAAATAACGTCTCTTAAATATTAATACTGATAGCAAATAAATGAATTAAGCTTTTTAATTTATTTAAATGTATTATGTTTATTAAACTTACAATTATTTAATATTAATTTGAGATATATTGGTAACACTTTGTTATAATTTCCCATTAGTTATTAACATAAATAACAGTGAGCAATACATTTGGGGCAGTGTTTATTAAACTGCTAAAAATACAAATGTTCATTGTTAGTTCACATTAAATAATATTAACAGATACAATTTCATTAATAGATACAGCTTTACAACTTATTAATAATGCATTAGTATTATTTTATAATAATTATTAGTATAATTAACATTAACTAAAATTAATAAATGCTTTGGAAGTATTTTTCATTGTTAAATTCATGTTAGCTATAATATTAATAACTGAGGTTAACAAATGGAACCTTACTGTGAAGTGTTGCAAATATTTAGTTGAGTCAATATAAATGTCAGTTATTTATTTTTTTTTGTTATGGTTCTGCCTAATATATAACATTGATTTATAAGAAGGTATAGAAAGCTTATAATATTGCAAAGTTCTGTTTTTTAATGTTTTCCTGTACAGCCAGAATGTAAATACTGTTTTAAAGCTTTTAAGTTGGTCAATTATTGTAAATGTATGACTAAAGATCTTTGTAACAATATTGCATAAGAATCCTTTTTGGTAAAGGAGGGTGATTATGACTAATTTTAGTTCATTAGAATAACAGTTATTAAGACATTGTGGACATGCATTTTATTTCTCTCCTTAGAGCTGAGGCAGTCATCATGACCCTCACCTTGGCCTTCCATCCGCACCTTTTGTGCAGCTATTGATTGGCAGCTGGTTTAATGTCCTAGATGTTGCTAACAAGACAGGGGAAGCAGTTGATATGTATTTTAGCACGACGGGAGAGGGGGGGTTAGCTTGTACAGCCTCATGCGGCATTCGGCCCGGTGCGAACAGTGTCAGCACAAACGAGTCCAGTATTAGAACCTACCATATTTAACCTGAAAAGGGTGAAAAAAAGAAAAAGACATTAACAAACTTCGACTGACCCTGACCAGCCTTTCTAACTGCAAACCTGCCCCCTTCCCATTCCCCAGAGCCCTGGCTGCCCCCTCAAACCCCAGCAGAACTGCTACATCCTCTCTCCCCTTCACCTCCTCCTTGGCGGTCTGCACTTCCACCAAAACGGCACGAGATGTTTGTGGGGAGAGAACGGCACGACAGTGAAATTGATATCCCTCCCTGTCCTCTTCCCAGGCAATATGTTGCCTTTCTGGGACTTATCAATGTGATTGATGGGAGGGGCGAGCAGCAGGAGGGACCCCTGCTTTAATCAAACCCACCACCCTCAACAAATTGGACAGTGGTGGACTAACAAGTCAGATACTAAGACCGCTCTCCCCCTCCCTCAACTCCAGCTTCTCCTCTTCCCCTCCCTAAAAGTTCTCCTTGGAGAAACTCCTTTGGCAGACAGGATGGTGGGGAGGGTGAGTGTGAAAGATGAGAGGGAGAAAGCATGAGTAAGCTATAGAACAAGACAAAAGATGGCAGCAAGAGAACATAAGACTCAACGATAGAGGAGAAAACTCCACAAAATATTAAAATGATAGTCTCAAAAAATAAACAGTCTGTCATTATTTACTCAGCCTCATGTCCAAACCTGGTCCAAACATGCTCTAATCCTGTATGAGTTTGTTACTTCCGTGGACAAAAAATTTTCTTGCTACTATTTAAATTTTTTTTAAGAATGTATTTTATGTATGTATATATATATATGTATATATATACACACACACATCCATGTGCATACTCTATATTTAATTCATTCAAAAAGTAAATAATTACAGTATTATGTACATATGGATAAGTGCATTTCATATATTTAAAATTCATTCAAATAGTCTATATAACTTGGTGTTCCCAGCATGCACTGTGACTTGCATCAACGATGCAATTTAACAAACTGTAAATATTTAGAGTCATTTGCTTTTTTTAATACATAAAACATACATTAAAACTTGCATGCAAAAACTTGCAAAGAAAATTTTAAGTAAATATATTTATATATTTATAAGTAGTTTTATGGTAATTTTGAAGCTTGGCAGCACATGGTCACGGTTGACTCTCATTGTTTGGACAAATTTATTTTAGATTTTTAGATTTTATTTTAAATTGTCATTTTTAGTCATCAGAAGAAAAAACTCATATAGGTTTGGAGCATGACAAAATGTTACTATGTTAGTGAACTATGCCTTTAGCAAAGTGTCTATTAAGATGAACCTTCCCAAATGACTTGCTTTAAACAAAATTTGATAAGCATTGTTCAAGAAAAAAATTGAACCGTATTTATTAATATAGTCCACTTTTAGTACTTTGCTCTGAGAAAGTTACCATCCATTTATCCTAAATAATGTAAAACGTAGCCGCATCAGTGTGACACTGTATCAGTGTGATGAATTTGCAAAACGTACTAAATGTGATAAATCATTTGTCATTTTTGGGTTTGATACAGTAATGCTGTGCGGGGAGAAATGCAGAGCTCCAGTACTTTGATGGAATGATTACAGAAACATCCATAATATTATATGATGTTACTAGAGCTGACACAGGGCTCTGCTTTTAAATTTGATTGTAAAGCAGGTCCAGAGAGGGATTTTCTTATTTAACTTCTCTCATTAATATTTCAGTAATATTGAAAATGCGTGAGAAATATTCACTTAGCTCATGCCCTCGGGCATTTGATTTACTGCGGTACAACACAGCAGTTGCATTAGAATATTCATGTGTCTCTGTTCAGCTGTTGCATTATTGGCTTTTGATTGTGTTGCTCTTTGAAAGCTCCATTCAGCTCTTCTCAATGCCGCTGCCATGTACATCCAGCCAGACAAGGTAACAAAGACCCGGGTGCTTTGCAATTCTCTCATTTGTCCTTCAAGTGGCTCTCCATATTGACTTTGTCACAATCCCTTTTTTCTCACTGTTATTTTCAAATTGTTGGTCAAACTGAGCACAATTGCAAAGCAGACAGTTGTTCAATCCTCGCTCCATTCCGATTGATTACCAATAGTCTGATGCAGAATTCAGTATCATTGTGTTCTCCTTTTTGGACCCGGCCTGACAGCTCTCCCTTTTGATTTAAATATCCCACTGTTTTCTCTATTACATTAACATAACAAACAGTGAAATCAAGTAGATACAATCCTTACCCAGCAGCCTTTGTTCTTGGGTTTGATATTATTTTCTGATTGTGGAAGGTTTTATCGTCTATCTTCATAGAAGTATTCAAAGATGTGTTTTTTTTTCTTTCTTTTTTTGGAAGGATAATGTTACTTGATGGATAATGTATACTGTGCGTATATAATGTTAATAATACTGATTAAAAAATATATATATAAATATATATATATATATACATATATGTGTGTGTGTGTTTAAAATATGTTTTAATTGATTTTAAATTTTGCAGTTTATATCTGGTTTATTAATTACAATATAATTTACTTAAAATTTATAAATATAATTACTCTATTATTTTAGCCATTTGTTTAGATAAATTGAATATGAATGTGTGTGTGTGTGTGTGTGTGTGTTTAAAGTATAACGTTTTAATATTTGATTTAAATTTAGCAGTTTAAATCTGGCTCATCAACTAAAATATGATTTACTATATTTTATATAATATATTATTATTTAATAATTGTAAATATAAATACTCTATTATTTTTGTTGACTGAAATAAATGCCATTTGTATATAAATAGATTAAAATGAATAAATGACATTTATGCAATATTTAATAATTACACTTATCTAACTATGATTTTCATGTAAATTATACTTTATATAAATTACGTCAAAGAAAAGTATTGAAAATAAAATGGGCGCTCTTCGAATGTTCCCAGCATGCATCTGTTGTGTGTGTCTCCCACAAAAATGTGATGTGGATTTATACGCCCATAAGAATTTGGTTTAAGTAACAACTATTCTGCTGGCTTAGCAAAGGTTACTTTATCCGCTCGGGATTCATCCGTCCCCTGTAGCGATGCCTAAGCCGTAGGCCACTTCGCTGGTGGGTAGATGGCAACATTTTTGTTTTCTCCTTCCCTGTCCGTTTTCTCCTTGGTGGCCATTTCCTGCAGTAAATAAATTAGAAGGGGGAGTGAGCGTCGTAGGAGAACTCGACGGCGGCCACCCCAGATGCCTGCAGATGAGACGGGCTGCAGGTGACACAGAGGGTCCTCGAACACCAACACCGTACCTAACGCTCTGACAGTATCTGAGGGAGCGCGGGTGCCACTAGATTGATGGGTACCTCCGACTTGGCCATTTCTGTGGAGAATGGCCGAGCTCCTTTGCCTAATGATGCCCCATCCATCCTGGAGGTGAGAGTTACAGAGGACCGGGGAGGATGGGTAACCTGCCTCTGATCACTCTTTATTTGGCAGTCAGCTCTCTGTTCACAGGGAACCCTCCACAGCGCACATTAATATTATATATAGATACCCTTGTCAAGGATTTACATTCAGTGATCCGAAATCCAGCAGACAGGGAAATAAGGGAGGGGGCCGCTGATTGATTGTGTAGGACGTTGGAGACCAGAGGAAAGAAAAAAAGAAGGAAAACACAGGCTTAAATTTATCATGATGCCCCTAACATAATGCAAGCATGTGCTCTTTGTTACTGTACAATACAGTTGGTCCATCTTTTTTTTCCCTTTTTTTTTTTTTTTTTTAAACAAACTGGACTAATAAAGGGTAATTCCAGCATGACGTTAAGCAAAACAATAGTTATTTGTCAAAGTAATATAAACTTGTCATTTTCTTTTAAGCTGAACTTTAAATGAACTTTGAATTAATTAATTTTTATATTTATATTTTTTCATTAAAAAAAGCTTTATTTCTCTTATAACACTCTCTTATCTCGAATTATCATTGTAAATATAGGCTTTATAAAAAATTAATAGCAAAGAAAGTGGTATTTAAATAGTTAAAAAGGTATTAAGCCTCTTGATGCTGTACATTACTTGCTTAGCTTTACTGATGTTATGTGGTAAATATTGCTTTTACAAAGGCCTCAAGTAGCCTGTTGCTTTTATGAAATTGCTGAACAACAATATGATAAAAAACATCTATATTGAGCCAATAATTACATTTGTTTTGAATAATTATTACACTAATAATTCTTCTGATGAGTAATATAGTGGTAGGTTGTTTTGTCAAGCATCATAGCAACTTGGTGCACTAATATAGATTTCATTTGTAATTTGGTCGCAGGTGCTTGGCTATTTTACAATATATTTACAATGCTTTTAAAACCAGAATTTGTGACAAAAGACAATAAATGCTATATTAGGCACTGTTGTGAGTGTGAGGCTAACACAGTGCCAGATTGAGGGATCGGAAATTAATCAGACTAGCTATATTTTCCCACTGATGTTTACGTCAATCAATCAATCAATCAATCAATCAATCACTTTTATTTATATTTTTATTTATATATATATATATATATATAGCACCTTTAACAATACAGATTGTAGCAAAGAACTGAACATTATCAAATAGGAGAACAGAGTGATGTATAATGACGAGATTAAACTATTTATTTATTAAATGCAGACACGGTCTCTGTAATCAAAACGACGATAATCACTAGAAATTAAGTGTCCCTAACTAAGCAATCCAGAGGCGACAGCGGCAAGGAACCAAAACCCCATCAATGAGAGAATGGAGAAAAAAAACCTTGGGAGAAACCAGGCTTAGGTGGGGCCAGTTCTCCTCTGGCCGGACACCCAGCACTTAATTTCCAGTTCAATTTTAAACGCATGTCATATTGTGCAAAGGACTTATAGTGTGTGTGTGTTTGTGTGCATTTGGTTCCGGTGATCTGTCCACGGGGCACATGGATTTCCTCATGTGAAGCAATTACACTACCGTGCTCAAGCATTTCCCTTTACTACATTTCTGAGCAGATGATGCACAGTTCTGTGTTTTGGAAATCCTGGCAAAAAGTGAATGGATGTGTGTAAGGAACACCAGACACACGTCAGAGATCATTCTAAAGCTAAACCTCAGATAATCACGCTGCCGTGCTGCATTAAAACGTCCCTAACTCGACTCTGTGATAGAGTAAGGCACTAATTATTTGCACTGAAGCAATATATAGATCATTTTAGTGACTTTATGTTGGTTTTCAGGGCTTTATTGGTCAGGCTGAGTGAAGTGACAAAACATTGAGGAATTTACTGATGCATCATCATTACTGGGGCTGTATACTTTCAAATCACATTTCTGCTTCAGTGTATGATAATGAACTATATAGAAATGACAAAAAAGTAAACTGAGTATTAATTAGGTATGTGTGGAGCACTCTTATACAGCGTTGGGAGGGTTTCTTTGGAAATGTAAATAAAATGTAACCCTTTAAAATAAAATAAGAATAGTGTAATTATTTCAATGACTTTATTAAAATAATGTATTTGCCTACATTTGATTACTTTTAGCTTACTTTTCTAAATTTCTAATGTTTTCAGCTGTTAATCATTTTCAAACATTTAAACCATGCAGGCAGTGTTAACCTTACAGTACTCAACACTGATTACACTCAGAGTTTCAAAATTCTTCATCACTTGAATTAGGATTAAAATAATTACATTTTAAAGCAAAGCCATCACAAAATCTTATCTTATAAAAAAATCTTATAAAATAATCTTAAAAACTAAAGCATAAACCCTAATAGGAAATAACACCATTCTAAAATATGCATGCGTCCTATTCTGAAACACTAGTGTCTCATATTTTAGAACAGTCAATGCAGTTTGGCAAATAAACCAATCTTGTTAATGTAATAGTTAAAATTTTCACAAGTAACTGTAATTTAATTATACATTTTTCCTCCTTTTGCTAGCATAAATGTACCTGGGTGATGTTTTACTGAGACACGAAAAACATATCGATTAGTAAATATTACTGCAGTTTCCGAAAGAAATGAACACTAGAAGCAGTAATATTTCCATTTCACACAAATTTAGAGAGTTTTGATTAATAAAGCTTAATTTTTACACAATTACTTGAAGAATATTATGTGACTTCAAAACAATATTAATATGCTGGGATATTTGAAAACTGATGCTTTTGAATGTTAGCATCACATATATCCACATTCATATCTATGTGTTTTCATAGATGGTACTGTAGGTTTGTTTGGTATCTCACAGAGTATAGAGATGTACAGTGGGGCAAAAAAGTATTTAGTCAGCCACCAATTGTGCAAGTTCTCCCACTTAAAAAGATGAGAGAGGCCT
>JAUMHE010000069.1:11424296-11447023 GCA_032359235.1 Enteromius mattozi | reverse complement strand
AGATAGAAATAACCGACTTAAAACCATTTTTTGTTGGTGAAAATACTAGTGGCCTAAGACTTTTGCACAGTACTGTACAGGTAATATATATACGAATATAATATGATATAGTAATACATGTGTAATATAATATGCATGCGTGTGTATTTATAAATATATAACAAATATACACAGTAGACACACATTTTAAATTTTAATTTTGGATGCAATTAATTCTGATTTATTGTTTGACAGCACTAATTAATTAATAATAATAATTATAATAATTAAAATAATTACTCATTTATTATTTTAGTTTTTTTTATTCCTTCAAAATGGAGAGGTCTGGTAACCCTAGTTTTTAGTCGCTCTATGTCTTGATGTCTGGAAGAAAGAAAAATATCATTCTAAGCTTGTTTAGTGATTCTATGAGATGGAAACAAATGCTATTTTTAGTCAAAAACTTTCTTTGAATAAAGGCCCCTTCTTGACATATTGACTTATGTTCAGGTCAATAAATCTATACATCAGAAAAATGGCAAGTCAGCATAATCTGTGATCGAATAAGTGGCTGTGGATGAACAGGGGTCTTTCAGCAAGAAGATGCAGAGATGGAGCTTGTGTAGAGAAGAATGTACTGACAAGTGTTCAATTAAAGAAAATGGCTTTGAGTGGCAGACTGAAAAGTGACAGGTCTTGGGCTGAGAAGAGCCTTTGAGAACAGAACAGAGGAACTAACAGCATTACACCGCTGACCTTTCCCATGATGGACCACCCTCACATGGGAATAAGAAGTTTCATCCCATAAAGTCTCATGAATTTCAGTAGCTTACAGGGTAAGACTGTCAAGAAGGAATAGCAATTCAAAGTCTATGCTATGTGTGGCTTTTCTAAGTGATCAGCCAATTTTTTTACTTTAATAATTTAAATCCTCTGAAATGAGTTCCAATTTAAATCTAATGTTAACATCTAATATTTCAATCAGAATAAAGTGAGATTTAGTGAAAGAAACGTAATGCAAAGCGGTAAGAACATCTTTGCTGCTTTTCTGTAATGTTGTCTGGCTCTTTGAGAAGTGCTAGAATGTTCTGAGCAGCCATGAGTTGTCAGCGCGACAGGCAGCATCCTGAAACCGCCAGTGCCTGTACATGGCCACTGGGCCGACACATATGGCCATCCCTGCACCCCAGGCCGGGCTCCCTGAGGAACACTTTGGAAGAGGGTGAGATTGTGGAGGAAGGTCACGATAAGTTCAGATGCTGTTGTGCCGGGAGGGAGGAGGGTTGAGTCTGGGCTGGAAAAGAACACTGAGGTAGCAGCGGTCAAGGTGAGATGTCACACATGATATCATCACCAGGTCCTGACAGCTGATGAACCGCTGACAGAAAAATGAGCCATGAAAGAAACCTCAATTCTTCCCTTATGTGTGTTTGGGCATGTGTCCCATGTCCCTCAGTTGAAATAACTGAGCCCTGCATAGATTAGGAACCGCTGCGAGGAAATCCTGTCTCTCACTTTCCCACATGAACAGTAATGAAATTGTACATTTTTAAGGCAGTTTTGCAGGCAAAAATTAAGTGTGAATATGAATTGAATCAGCTACAGTCCAAAGGAAAGTAAAGTTATTGTTCTTATTTCTTTACATTTAATTTTCATTAGCAGTTTTGCATTATGTTTTACACCTCATTTCAAATTCAGAAACTTAATTGGAGTTTAAAAGGAATTAATTCTGAATGGTAGGGTTGTCCTATTTCACACTTCTTTTATTGAAATCAATATTTTTAATGGAATGTTTGTGTTTATTATAAATGATTTATCATATTACCACGCACAACATAATTATCATTATTTAATTTCATGTGCGTGCAACATTTTAAAAATCCCTTCCCCTGAGTAACAGCGCTAACCTGATTTTGCCAAGTGCAAGATGTCCCTGGGTCAACATCTTTGTTGACCCTGGGACAACATTGTGATTAACCAATCAGATTTGAAGAAACAGTTTTTGTGAAGTTTAGGTTTACAATCAGTGTTTGGTGCTTGCACATCAGTGTCAGTCATCTATCATTAAATATGATTTTAGGCATTACTCATGGGTAAGGGTAGATTTATGTGTAGAGATGTGTTCAAGACTATATTTTTGCATTAAAATGTTGCCCCAGGGTCAACAAAGTATGTTGACCTAGGGACGCATAGAACTTGGCAAAATCAGGACGTGCGAGTAACAGCATCTATTCTCTGATAACGTTTACTTTCAGTAATCTGCCACTTACATGAGATTGAGAAATTAGCTAATTACTATACAGTATTTGTGAATTCTAGTCTACTTACAATACTTTTATGGTGCCTTTTTGGTATTGAAAAAGTGGAAAACAATGACCTACTTCATCCACACCAGTAGGTGTCAGTATAAATTACAGATGAAGCAAAAGATTAAAAATGTAACAGTATTTCTTGTGACATACAGTGTAACAGATTAAAACTAAAGTATGCATCGTTGATTAGATGATATGTAGGCATTGCACTCAAAAGCGCAGGCTTTTTAAAAGAACATGAGCTTGATTTGAGAGAAATCTGTCAAGCTTATTGGGTTGGTTTGTGTGTTTTATATTGTTCACAATAAGATATGCGTATATAATATCATAATAGTAAGGTGAATGTTCTTTTCATGCAGACTTTAACGGTTATATACGCCATAATGAGTATCAGAGTAGATAGCCAAATAGTGTGACACAAAACAAACTGCACAACAGGGGTTAGAGTCATTAACCCTTCCACCCTGAGCCCTCTCAGACAGTGACAAACGCCCCCCTTTGTCCTCACCGCCGCCCATAACAGCAAAACAACACTCCACCAGAGATGGCCAAAGAAGCCGGTAGTTTACTAAGTGGCAACAGCAGGAATTCCAAATCTGTCCTCGCTAATTTTATGTGGAATCAATTAAATCGTTTCGGGGGGCGGAGCAGAAGGGGAGCAATTCCCTCTACGTGATCTCATCTGTGCTTTAATGCAATTGTCCACTCTGAGCCATGCCGCACAGCACATAATAAAGTAATAAGGCTAATCTTGTTTCTCTGTCGCCTCTCTGGATCGACACGGCAGTTATTGTATTAGATCCGTAATGAGATTCTGCACTCCATCAACACGATGGTGCGCCAAGGGGGTGGATGCCTCTTTCCTCAGATAGAAATTTTGTCCATTTACATGCTATCATTAGTTTTATACAAATGTGCCCTTGAGCGCGCCGCACCTCTGCACCGCGCTCGTTTGCAAACACTTTACTTTGGCAGCAAATGATCATCACTGCCTCTTTCCTTACACACACACACACAGAGACCTCTTTCTTTTGGGAGGGATAGGTAAGCAGGACGAAGAAGACAAGGGCAAACACGCTGTAGTGTGCTGTTCTACAGAGACGGCGTAATGTAATGTAAGCCCACACACAGGCGCAGAGACAGAGATATGCACTCCGGTGGGACGCGCTCGGCGGACAGGATATGAAAAGCACAACTCTAGGACGGAGCACATCTCAATCTTCTGACTCTTACATAACTAGACTATATGTGGCCGGCCTAGATATAGTGGAAGATTGTGAGGAGAGCCTTGCTATTTAGGGCTCAACATAAGGATTATAGCATGGTCGATTTGAACTTGTCCTGCTATTTTCCTGCTTAATTTTATGCCACTTTGCTATTAATTTTTGTGTTCACTGGCCCAAACATGAAAAAGTGATAAATATTATAAACTACTATATTATATGCAGTACTAAATATAATATAATATATGATAGTATATTATAATATTATATATATATATATATATATAAATAAATATAATAATTTCCTGAACTGATTCTTTTGTAAAACCTTAGCAAGCATAGCAAAAAAAGATAAAACATATGTTATGCAACTAAAATATAGATGCCAATATGAATATGAAATATATATATATATTCGGTATTAATAATTATATCAATCATCAAGTGCATCTTCAGAAAACTAAATGTAAAAATTATAGTTCCATAGCTATATTTATCAATGCATTTTTAAGAACTGTTGCTTCCAATAACCAATCATTTGCACAGTTTTAACAAAACCTCATCTACTGCATGTCTATTATTAATAAGCGTAAGGCTTAGTGACAAAATGTGATTGATTATGCAATTATATTCACTATAGGTGTTTATTTTCTGCGTAAACTGTTGAAAGCTTTTCTAACGTCTCTCGAAAGCATCAGACAATCTCGGCCCAAAGTGAAGTTTACAGTCTTCTCAGTGGGAGAAGAAGAGATTAACAAGTCCCTCAAACATCATATAAGAGATAATATTTCAAGGTATTAATGTTGAATATCTAATTATCACTTTATTTGAACAAAACAAGATTGCACTTAATAAGCAAATTACCATGATAATAAACCATCTGGATGGGAGCCAATCTGAATATATTAGGTGGAAACATCTTTAGCCCCTGGAACTGGAAACTAAAGTAGGAAATTTTCAAAGATATAATTATTGCGCTCTTTGAGCCACTGGCAGATAAGAATCAATGGAAGCAAATGAGCGTGATCATATGACAAATGTTAAATGCATCATGCTCTGCTCATTGTGGGATGAAGGCACACTCATGTGGTGGCACTGATAACTTTGAAGGCGTTTCTAAAGGAGAGCGAAGCTTTTGACTCGCTACTTGACTTGCGCTGTGGCGTGAAAATGAAGCTGTGCAAATGAGATGCTGTCTCTTTAAGACAAGGCTTCTAGTTTGGAGAGGCGATAGATCATATCTAAAATAGAGTGTTTGCTCTTGGTGCAGATGCCATCATTACTAACTACTTGCCGGGGATCCTTGAAAGCTAAATCGCTTTGCGATGCATCATTGAGCATTTACTTGCCTCACCAGCAGATGGGTCCTTGTGGTCCATCTGTTGGAAGAGATGTCTTCAACAAGCCCCCTTCACCTTCAACCAAAGAGATGAGAAGACATTTGAATATTCATCCCATCAGAAGAGCCTCCTGGTGGGACTGGGGTCAGCGGTGTGGTCTTTTCTCTGGCCACATCAGGTCACTAAACTTTCGACACTGAGTGAGGGGTCTCGCACCTGGCCTGCACATATATGCTGTTTGTGTTTATGGAGGAACAGATGAACATGTGGACGTGGGTGTATTAGAAAGAGGAAGGAGCAGAAACTATCCTCTCCCCTGCTAATTAAGGAGGCTGCATCTGTTAAAACATCACAGCTTAATGGTCTCATTAATTGTGTGCTATTTTGAATAGTTCATTATAAGTATCTAGTCCAGGGGGGCATATTTCATGCACAAAGACTTTGCTTAACTTGTGGCCTCAGTTAAATGTTTTAACTCTTCATTTTTTGGGTATTAGCCATGATTATGGAACTTATATATATATTTTTTCATTTTAATACAACACTAGTATGTATATAGATATGTATTGCTTCAGTTCTAACTTTGTGCTTTGGCAAAAGTTTGCAAGGTTTGGGGCATCAAACCTTTGAAAGATATTTGAGAGAGTTGTTTGAGAATCTAGTCAACTGTATTCATCTATTGGTGCTTACAGGAATGCCATATGACAGCAGATATTTAAATGTATAATTCTTTTGTTTTTGTTTGTTTTTTACAATAAAACTAGCATGTACAAAATATTATAGTATTTTATCATTTTTACAGTTGTTTTTACAGTTATGGCACAACTCAACAATCTAACAAGTTAGCTTCAACATTACAAGCCCATTGACTCTACTGTATTAAATTAGGTGCAATATCAAATATATTATGCAATTTTGTACTATAATGTAAATTTCTACCCAATTTGGTTTTCAACCATTGTAGTTCAATACTTTTAATACTGTTTATAAAAAATATTGTTATGTTCATAGCATGCTAAACTTTTTACTTTTAATTACTTCTCTCAACATCAGAACAATATATGTCCTTATATACACTTCTGTTAATATTGATTCATCAGGCATGGATTACATTGATCAGTTTATTTAATCTTGTTACATATTCCTATTTAAAATAAATTCTGTTCTTTTGAACTTTCTGTTCATCAAAGAATCCTGAAAGAAAACGTATAACAATTTCCATGAACATATTAAGTAGCAGATTAAACAACATTAATAAAAAATTAGTGCTGTCAAATGATTAATTTCAATTAATCACATCCAGAATAAATGCATAATATATTTTTTGCAAAATGTATGTGTGTACTGTGTATATTTATTGTGCATATATAAATACACACACATACATGTATATACAGTATTTAAGAAAAATATATTTATATATTAAATATTTTTATGTGTAATATACATATATACATGCAAATACATGTAAATATTTTCAAAATATATACAGTATGTGTATTTATATATACATAATATGTATTTAAATATACATAGTACAAACATATATTATGTAAACACATTTTTTTGCACGCAGTTATTTACAATTAATCGATTAACAGCACTATAAGAAATACAGTATTTCTTGAGTACTAAATAGGCATATTAGAATGAATTCTGAAGGATCATGTGACACTGTTGAAGCTGACAATTCAGCTTTGCCATCACAGGAGTAAATTATAATTTAAAATGTATTAAAACAGTAGCTTTAAATTGCAATAATATTTCACTGTAGTACTGGTTTCACTGTATTGTGTAATAAATGCAGCCTTGGTGAGCAAAAATCAAACTTGTGAATAGTGTAGTTGCATTTATGTATTATGTATTTATTTATTGTTAATGTTATATAAGCCATGGAATGTCAGGAGATGCTTATTCAAGTTCCTTCTAAAAGGATATTTACCTGGGCAATGAATACTGGTGGTAAAATGTATTGCTTGTGATGGATTGATAGCTCACAGCCCAGCATGGTCAGGAATATGAGTGGGTCAGTAGGCACAATGCTGCGGTCCTCAGAGGATTTCTGGAAGGATGACTGGCTCTTTATGATCAGCCCTTTCAGAACATCACTATTTGAAGTCTCATCATTTATATGATTATGGAGCAGCGACAATAGACTGAACCCTTGACCCTCATTTTAGACAGCGTTGCATTATTCGCACCATAAGGCCTTTCAAAATACTTCACTCTTCAGCGGCACAAAATTGATTTCTCCTCATACTATTCATGCATTTCCATGTTGCATTACCCTCTCGCTTCCATACACATGCGCTGTTTTACATAAGCCATTACTGTACAGTGTCACTTGTGTTTATTTCCAACACATGTCTGTGTTACATTGATATTTTGACATATACTTAGCGAGGGGAGAGGGGGCTCAGATTGGGACACATCCTTTTCAGCTCCACCTGAACTGCTCTGTGCCCCACTGCCAATCTAATGAAGCTGTTATGGTGTGAAGACTGACAGGTTAATTATCTTTTATGAAAGTGGGACAAATTGAACTGTGTCTTTCCATCAGTTTTTGATAGATCAGAAGGCTGCTGGAGGTCCTGCGGCAGCACTCGAGTGAATCTCAAAGCTAATCCACTCCATTCCCCCTCCCCTGCTCCAAAACACTCACAAGAAATACATCCACACATGAGCCGGGCCAACAGATAGTCAGCTCCCTACCTAGAATGCATTTTAAAAGATTAGTTCAAACATTTATTCACCTTTATATTGTTATAAACCCTTATAACTTTCTTTCCTCGATGAGAAAAAAATACATTTCAAATGGTGATTTGAAACTTAATAATGAATATAAAAGCACCATAAAAGTATGCATTGTGCACCATATACAGTATGTAAAGTGTTCTAAAGCTATATAATAGTTTTTTGTGAGAAACTTTAAACTGTTGAACTTTTAGCAAGTTGTATTTATGAACCAAACCATTCTGACTTATTTTGTGAAGCAATTTATCTACAAGATCTGATTCAAAAGAATGATTCATTGAGTCAGACATTTCTCATAAAATCTCAAGAACATGCTAAAGAGAACTAGGGCAGATGTCAAGATATTCAGTTAATAATAATTTAAATTTCAATCTCTTTCTTACACAGTTGACCCTTCATAAAGACTTTAGTTACTTTTGTTCATCCGATATGCCATGGCGCTCTCACGCAGTGAAAAATACATTGTGGAGGAAACTGACAAGGCTCCAAGACAGAGCAGGTTACTTTTGGTATCAATCAAAGTCTCAGCTTTCAAATAGTAATTTTTAAGAAACAATTAATACCGTTTTTTAGCTCTTTAATGTGTGATTGCTGTAGCGCTTTAGTTCAAGCGTCATGTGAGCCAATCATCTCTTCCTCTTTACTAAGCTATAGCACAAAATAAACATGAATGAATATCAGAAGGTACCTTGTTTCAAGCACGGAAAGTTCAAGTTCAGACTCCACCATCTGGTTTGTTTGCCAGACAAAATGTTAGATTCAGTGTTATGATTGGTCAGACTGCCTGTCAGTCAAACTCCAGGTGAAGGGTTAGATGGATTCTAAAGATTTGGAATACAACACTTTTTTTGGTGCTTTTTTTTTTTTTTTGTAATTGTAAAGCTTAAAAGCATTGTATTGAAAGAGAGACCAGGATATTATTCAAAAGTTTCATTTAAATTTAATTGAAGAAATCAAGTCACACTGGTAACACTGGGGTTAGTAAATTAGTTCTTAAAGAAGTATTGTTAAAGCATCATACACTGTCGCAGGGATGGTACCTTTTCAAAAGGTACACTTTTGTACTTATTAGGTTCAAATATGTACACTTTAAGTACTAATATATACCTTTAAGGTACCAAAACGGACCCTTTAGGTACAAACATGTACTTTTGAAAAGGTACCGCCTCAGTGAAGTTCCCAATGTGATGATAAGGCAATCCCATAATGCACTGAAACTTTTTTCAATTTTTATTTATTTATTTTTTTAAACATGCTTTAGTGCATAAATATCATATTGTTTTGTAAACTTGTGCTACATGACATTTTACATTCTGACTAACCTCACTAACCTTTCATTGTCGTAAAAATGTCAAATGATCTGATATATTGAGCGATTTGTTGACCTTGACGCACTGCAGGGTCTGCAGGGGTCCCCTCTATGATGTCATATCCTGTTTTATCAAAAAAGGAAAAGTAAATATTGATACTATAGAAAGTATTGATAAAAAGTTATATTGTAGTTTATTAATTCATGATACTAATGTTGATTTTCCACATTGTATTTGTAAACTTCATGCAAATCCGCAATTGTGAGGCAGCCCTCTATGTTTTGAAACAGATCCACAATGGTCATGTTATCACAGATTCACTTCTTAACACCCTCACTTCTCGAATTGGTAATCATGATTTCTTTTACTCCCTTTGCTCTTTGCCATCTCATCCAATGTATCTGACCCCAACATCTCACTCGGATACCCCACCCTTTCCTCATTTCTCTCTCCCAGCTCCGTCTCTCACACAGGCTGTGCCTTGATGCCCATATGTTACCTGACAGGCCCGGCCCAGTAAATGATGGCTATATCTAAATGTTGATGAGAGGGAGATGCAGACAGCGGTTGTGTTTGTAAATGGAGTGTTGTTTGGACGAGGAGGCTGGGGAGTTTAGAGCTGGTTGGCAGATGTCAAACTGCGGAGGGAAAGTGAGACACGATCACGAGACGACTTGACAACTCTCTCAGTGGCAGGCCAGTTGATGGGCACTGTGGAAGTGGCCTTTCACCCCTTCGCTGTGAGACACCTGACAGCAGAGTCCTAGCTCATCTCGCTGCCCGGAGACATCACTTACGTTCATGTCCAAAATAAGGTGCGAAATAGGAATATGTTAATTAATCAAGGGTCAAGGGTCAAATAGATGAAGACATAGCCCATGCCTCAGGGCTCGCAGTGTGAATTTATAGACTGCTGGTCTAACCTTTCAAGACAAGGTCATTAGATGGGAATCTGATCGGTACAATTATAATAAAAAAATCTATTTGTGTGAAGACTGAAAGTGTCTAGAAACTTGTGTGCTCACATGTTAATAACCTGGTACTTATTAATCGGTACCATATGTGTACTCCAACACACTTTAATGAATACAATGGTTTTACAATGGTGCGTATCCAATACAGAAATACCATGGTACTTTATTATTAGTATAATAATTGGTTCTTCTTTGTAAGTTTTAATTTTTAAAATTTATTTATTTTGAAACATTTCTCACTAGGCTTTTTTAAAATACAGTAATATCTAAAATATTAGAATTATTTACAAAATTCCTTTCTATTTAAATGTTAGTAAATTATTCCCAATGTATGTATTCCTTGATATATTAATATATATATAAATCCAACAAAAATATATTTTAATTAAAAAATAATTAACATACAAAATATGTAATTATTTTATTACATATTGAAATTATACATAAATATATTTGATTGCATAATATGTATTATCATTATTGTTATATGTATAAATGTATATAGTGACAGTAAAGCAATTGACCAGACATGTGATTTGTGTTCATAAATATAACAGATTTCATTGAGATTATGTAATATTTATGTCATTGTTTATTAAATATCTAACCAATGACTAACTTTCAGCAATTTTTGCTTTCATACAATAAATAAAAGGGATATGCCATTCAAATAAATGGGAAACATTTCATTAAACTTTTATACACATTTTGGTATATTTTGAAAACAATAGTCTTGTAAATGTAGTACATTTGCAACTTGTAAATCAATATTTCATTATTTACCATAATTAAATATATTTAAATAAATCAACTTTAAAACATTGTAAAAAATATTTAAAAATTTTAATATTGCCATAGGATTTTCATTTTTTTTTTGCTATTCTTTCAGTTCCGTTGAAAAGCTCCAGTGCTGAGTTAGTCACTTTGAAAGTGCTGGACATTTATATACATAAAGATCTACATTTATCTCTATACAGGATAACGTTGCACAGCTGCTTGAGCTTCCTAAACAAATGGAGCCAGGTCACAGACCAGAAGGCAGCAGCCACGATACACTCATGCATTCTGTACATGTGTGTGTGAGAGAGTGTGATTGACTGGAAGGCCTATCTCTCCTCATAAGGGGGGCCGGCAAAGAAGCACCGCACCTCAAGCTCATCGGACGCCCGTAGGCTGCACAGGCATTAGCACCGTCGCCCAGGTGACCGATAGCGTCGCGCTAACTGAATGAGCCGCGCTTTTTACCTCTCGGACCATCTGGTCCCGCTGTCGGAGCGGCCTCCCCGCCTTCTCCCCGGTGGGCTTCTGTCTGAAAAGAGGAAGCAGGACGAGGGGCTGATGAGCGAGGCCTTGGGGCCCTCCATCACTCCTCGCCACCAGGAAGGCACCAGCTGTCTGCACTCATTTGCATTCTCTCTTTGCTTCCCCCCCCAAAATAATGAAATTAGCCACAAGTTTCCTGAGGTGATGCAAGACACGGACTTAGGCAGGACGTGTCAGTGTTTGTGTAGATGCGGGTGTGTGCTTCAGGAGCCAGAAAAGAGAAGGTCATAGAGCCTCTGATGCTAGAGAGAGAGGGGGTGAGAGAAAGCATACATGCCAGCGTGGCCTAATGTAAGCACTTATTAAGGTGTTTGTACTTGGCCGAAGCTGTTCTAAACTTATAGACAGTTTATAGTTTGTATTTTAACTTAAGTAATTTATTGTATTATATTTATAAACACCCTTCTATAACAGCTGGTGCAAACATCTAAGACTACTTTGGAATAGCCAAATCATACACCATCTTTTCTTTCTTTTTCTTTTTTTTTTTAAGAGTGCACCAGTGGCTGGCCAGGGCAAGAGGTAGGGCCCTTAATAGAATACATTAAAAATTTACAAGTAAATTGTATTCATCAAAAAGCTTGTCCAATTAATTAAAATCATCTTACAATATTAAACAGCAATGTCTTAAAAGTTACATTAAAAAAATATTTTTAAGCCCCTATGAATTATGATTTTTTTTAAATGTATTTCCTTCCTAAAGATACATATTCCTTTAAAAATAATGTTTTAATAATAATTTTATTAGTATTAGTACTTTCATTACATAAAGTAATATTTCTGTCACCGTTTCTTCAAGTTAAACCGAACATTTATCTTGACAGGTAGCTGTGATGATGTTTAGGTTTCTTTTTGTATATGATATGATGATAGTTTTATTCAAATGTTCATGAAGTGACTCTCAGAGCAGTTCTAGAGATTATGTGTTCATGTGGTCATATACTGAAGCTCATATATCATGCACTAGTACATTGTAAACAAAACTGGCACTTACAGAGACACGCAAATGATATTTTTGTGGCTTAATATTCAGAGACAGTAGTCCATATCATGTTTTGATTTAGGTGTACTACTGACCTACTTTTGATGTATCTATCCAAAATTTGGCAAACACCATGACCTTCTATATTATATTGTAAATTCAGTTTGTGATTCTGTCCATGTTTTCTGCATTTGCGAAATCATAGGGCTCTAGAGATGAAACATCCTTGGATAAAAGCACATTGGTTTTTTGTCAGTATGCAAGTAGTTCAAGAAAAAGTGAAAAGTAAAACTGTGTGGCGATTGATTCTGCTTTGAATTTGTTTTCATTACATACACTGTTGGGCGTAACACACTCATAAGCAATGTGAGTAACATAATCAGATTACTTTATGTAACTAGTAAAGTAAAACACCACTTTTTAATTTAAAAGGAATTATCTATGTTAATTTTTCAAATAATGCCAGTTACTTTGTTTCCAATGTCTTGACTGACAGCTCTCATGTTGCCATGTTGAGAGATGATGCTTCTGTAGTTCTAGACTAAATGTGAATATGCATTTACTAATCTCACCTGCACAAAAACAGATTTAGTATTCCTCAAAATGAAGGTAAACAATCAAATGGAAACTCAGAATATTATAATTATAATAAGACAAATATAATTTATGTATTTAATCCCCCTTTATTAGCCAATGTCTTTGCTACTGACCTTCGATGACACAATTCAACCATACTAATACATTTGTGTTACATTTTGGTTATTGCTGAATAGTGTTGATCCTTCTTTTAATGCATTGTATTCTTCAAGCAATTAGTTTGCGCTGTGCCCTTTACTGTACAGACACAAATTTGCATTTCCTTCAACCTGAGGCGTATTCATTTCACTTCTGTTGTTCTTACATCTTTATATAAAATATTTATTTTAATATTAAATTTTAATATTTTACTTTCAGTAAAGTTACTTGTAATTAGTTACTTTTTTAGGGAGTAATATTGTAAGCAATATTGTAATGCATTACTTTTTAAGAGTAACTTTAATATAATATACTATTTTACAATTTAATTTTACTAATACTTTATTATTAATATATAATATTTACTATTAAAAGGGAGAGATATTCCATCGCACAAGATGTTTAATTGTTGCAAGGCAGTACAAAGACTCAGCAAGACAGACCCTCAACTAATAACCAGCAATACTACGGTTTAACTAGCCATGTAAAGTGTTCTTCAGCTGTTTTTATCAGCAGAGAAACGCTAATATAAATAAATTTTCACTACTATGACATCCAAATGACTTTTTTAGCCAGAGAATTGCAGATAAGAGTGTTTTTCTGTTCGGGTGGTTCTCAGTATTGGTGGAGTCCCTTTGGGAGCGTCTCTCCATAGCCTGGCTGTCTGCTCAGGTTAGTCTCTGACAGCTGGGCTGATTGATTCTCTGAGCGGAGCCAGGCAGGGGCACAGCCTCACGGTGAGCTGTACCTGTCCACCCTGCCAGAGCCCGGGGTCACCGTCAGGGCCCAGGGTCACTCGGTGTGGGCCGCAGCTGACACGTCCCTCCACTGCCCATTAGCATCAGCTTTATTTCTTGTTATGTCAGGACATCCACCTCAGCCATCTCATGTATCCTGACCATTAGTAATCCACCGCTGTCATGAGGGAGGCAGAAACACAGTTCCTCAAACAGATACAACAGATCTTGGGTTTCTCAAGTCTGCTGCTTTGTGAGTGATCATGCAGGTTTTAGAAGTCTTTCTTTCTTTGTTTTCCCTCTCCATCTCTTCTTAAAGCATGTCAGCACATCCTATCTATCAATAATGTCTTGTCACTCAGACGGCTGACAATCGCCAGAGGTACAAACCTGTCAATACGCCTGTTTAAGACAGACACCTGTCTCTTTGTGATGCAGCGGGCAGAACAAATGCTTGTCAATACCTCTTCTGATCGGTATTCATCATTGCCTCGGCTGTTGGATTGTATTTGGGTCCCATTTTGGTGTGTGGAGATTCCTGTGTGTTTGGACTTGAAACAAAAGGGCTCTTTGTTAGTGTCCTACAGTGTCAGGAATGTACCAGCTAATCCATGCATGATAACAACACAGATAACAGCGTTATGTAGTTAATCTTAGTCTGTGTTTTTGGAGAACCATGATATTCAGCTCAAGGCTATGGTGTGCAAGCACATGCCATCTGTGAAAGCATCATTTTCACACCGCTTGGCTCAAGGGTGTCATGGATCATTTTATTTGAGGGGGCACCAGTAGCATTAAAACAGCTTTTAATAGTTTAGACGTTTACTAGTAATTGCTAGTTCAGAATTAATAAACTACAAATCTATGGTTGTCATACTTCAACCCAAAATCAAGAGATTTTTAGTTTTTATTTACTACTACTACTATATGAATAAATTTTTATTAAAATCAGCAGTTAATTTTTATATATTTAATTTTTATATATTTATTAAAATAAACACAGTCTAACAGATGCTTTAGCATTTACAATTTAAATAAGATTCATTTAATAATAATAATAATAATAATAATATTTAATGATAATTTGTAAAGTAATAAGATAAAGGGGAAATAAATACAACTTTTGGTCAACAAAGACCACATTTTTCAGCTATGACTCCATAATAAAGTTTTTTTTTAACATTTAAACAGATTCTAGAATTTACCATTTAAATAAAATTAGTTTATTATTATTATTATTATTATTAATAATAATACAATATTTAATTGTAAATATTTAATATGTTTAATTAAATTATATGAAAATGATAATACTACAGTTTTTGTAAATACTATTTTTTTAGGAAATAAGAATGAGACTTTTTTGCATTATGTTACTTAGAACACACACACACTCAAAACTGGCAGTGTAAAATGAGTCATGTTTTGCAGCGTTTACCATCATCCCTTTCATTGTATGGAAAATTACCATTTTCTGTTAAATATTAAAACATCATTGCATTATTTTGCCAAAAATTTTATGAACTTTTTCATGAGATGATCAAATATTTGAGAATTGCAGATGAAGTGGTATCACAAAATAGCGTCCGATTCAAACTCATATGACCACCACAGCTCAAAGTGTTTCTAAATGCTAAGCCACAGCTCTAACTAATCATCATTAACCCAAAGATTCAACATTTCCATAACACAAATCAAGCTTAACCACACTCTCGAGCTCCAATTGACCCATTTTATCTAAGTTAAAACAGCACACAATCAAAACATGGATTGATAGCAGACCACAAACATCTGTTGCTGCTTGCAGCTGATGTTTTGAAACACATAAATCAATAGAATGATCAGTAAATCACACTCGCTACTGTCACAATATTATGCATTAGTCTGAGGGAAGTCAGAAGGGCTGAGGCTTTCGTTGAAGCAGCATGAAATGCCTGCTCGTATCTGCATGCGAAATGTAATTATGGAATCACCCAAGTGAGCTGGGCCACACATCTGCCACAGCATCTGGCGGGCTCTCATCTCAACTCGCCTGCTCCGTTCTGTACAATTCAAATTCCATGCCTACAAGCACATTAACGCAGATTACAAAGCGCTCAGTCTCTACTTAAGGTTCATTCTCCGCTCAGGGGACGATAGAGGAGATTTGTGTCTTTTAATTTTGCAGATTGCCGTGCGTTAGTCTCGAATGAGATGCATTTGCATGAAAGGCTGCAAACGGTTTCCAGGTTTCGTAAAGATGGATGAAAGCCGATGTGTTACTGTAGGCGGCAACACAGACTTGGCATTTCATCGTGAATTGAAGCAGACAAAATTCCTTCAGAATCACAAATGCATGAAAGGATGGTTAATTTTCGATCATTAGCTTCAACTCCAGGGTAATAAGATCACTGCCTTTACAGGAAAGAAAAACTTTAAACATCTTCTCTCATTATGCTAAATTTCAAAAATTATGATGCTAAAATGTGCACCAAAAAACAAAAACAATATAAAAATAGTTATACTTCAAAAAATATTTTAATCAACATTAATTAATATCAGTACAACAGATATAATCATGATGTATAATTCAATTTTAACAATATTTACAATAATTTTTATTATAAATAAATAATTATTTAAAGAAAATTAAAAAAACATTAATTTAGATTATTATTTTTACAAGGTAACAAAATGAAATTTATTTATTTATTTTTGCATTAATTTAACAAGAATTCATAGGAAATTTGGCTTTTTGTTAGAAAAAAACATGTAAATCTCATCCATCCTAAAATAGGCTTAATTTTCTTTGTTGAAAATACACTCTTAAAAATAATGGTGCTTCACAATGCAGTTAAAGAACCTTTTTATCTGAAAGTTCCTTAAAGAACCTTTAACATCTGAAGAACCTTTCTATGAGTGAAAGGTTATTTAAAAAGTAAGAAAAATATGCTTCTTTAAAGAATCTTTGACTGAGTGGTTCTTTATTGTGGAACCAAAAATGGTTCTTCTATGGCATCGCTGTGAAGAACCTTTTGAGCACCTTTATTTTTAAGAGTTTATAATCCCTTATTTTCTTTGATTTTGGGACAAAAATATGATAACATTTTAGAGAACCCTAAATGCATCTCTTAGACTCTTCTCAACTTTTGGTACCAACACTTGAATTTTATGCTTGACTATATCTCAAAGGGACGGTCCACCCAAAAATAGACATTCTTTCATCATTTAATGATCTTTAAAACCTGTATGACTTTCTTCTGTGGAAGATATTTTGAAGAATGTTGGTAACCATATATTGGAATGTGAACTGAAATTTCCCTTTAATATTGTATCCCATTTGCATGTGGTGACATCTTCAAGCTAATTACAAAGAAAAAGTAAGAGTGAGGCGGAGAGAGAGAGAGATCTGCTGGATTGTGAAGTGAGTTGAGAAGCTGGTCGGGGTGGACAGACAGGTAGGAGGCGAGCCAGAGCGGGCAGCAAGCCTGCAACTCTGACACGTCCTGCTGTGGCTCAGCGGTGAACTAAGACAGCCCATCACTTCACTGTCAGCACTCTGACCCCCTCTCTCTCTCGCCGGCTCCCCCTTACACACAAGCCATTGGCTTTGAGTCCAAGTAGAAGGACCCCCCACCCTCCATGCCTGGACCCCCTCTCTTCTTTGTGAGTGATGGCCTGAATGATGACTCTGACCCCAAACCCCGGACCGACCCAGAGTCTCACCACCAGCCTCACAGTCATTCTCTCAAAGCCAGAAAAAATGAATGATAGCTCGGGTTTTTCAAAAAGAACTTCAGCCAGTTTTACAGCATACAGTCATGATGAATATCACAAGTAATTCACAAAGAAGACTTAAGAAGCTACTAACTTAATTTTTTTTATTCTTCTTTTAACTTGCAAATTAAATTCAGAGTCATCTGAATCTAACAAACTATGTATCGCACATATGGTGCAGATTTAGAAAAAACAAATTTTGCATTGATTGTTTAAATTATTGGGTATTTTAAAGTAGCAATGTAATGGGAGCAGCAAGGGATATTTTCTTCTAAATTGTGACATATGATCCATAGTTGTTTCCATTGGTCTGACTGGATGGAAGGAGTCAAATAAAAAAAGGGTGGAGTTTTATGGATAATTTCTTGGAGAAGCATAGCAAAAGTTTTCAGGAAGAGTCTTAATTCAATAATGAAATTCATGCATGAATTGTTTAAAATACGACAACACACATTTTTTGTGGTCGCTTTTAGAAAAACATATAGAAAATTATAAACTTAATTTGAAATGTCATTTTAATTCAGTAGCTACAAAATAAAAGAGGTATATTGCATATGCATTATCTTTCAATTTAATTATTACATTTAAATTTATTCTTTAATTATTAAAATTATTATAATCAATAATTATTATTACTTATTGATTTAATTATTAATAAAAGTTATTTAAACGTAATTAAATGTGATTATTTAAATTATTTGAACAACTGTAGATCTGGACATTACTTAAGTAGTATAACTAAGAATCTAATGTATCCAAAAAGAAGTAAAAATCATATTTCATATCTATTACACCCTTCTGGCCAGGGAAAAAGTTTTCCCAGAGACAGGAATATGAAGACAAGACTTTTTCATATTTTCCCTGTCTCTACTCATTAGCAAGCTTTACCGCTCTTCTTCATTCTTTCCCTCCACAGTGGCGTATCTTCTCTTGCATATGGCTTCACTCTGTGAAGAGGATGTCCCGCCGTCAGCGTGCCTCATTCTCTTCGGTGCGTGTTGGCTGGGCTCCACAGCGGAGTTGAAGCCAAGACCTGTCTAGATAGCCCATCAAAAAGCACTCTATGTGAGCCCACGCTCAGAGATCTGGTGCGTCTGTGAAGTTCTTCATTACTTTAACTCTCATTATTTCATTATCTAACAAACGTATGGCAATCTACATGTATTTACAAGTCATGCTATGATAGTATTGTAAAAAAAAAAAGAGAAAATAATGCCTTTGAAATCTTTGCACATCTAGTATGTCGTTTTTAGCCAGGTGCTATATCATCAGCTAATAATCTGAGTGAAAGCTTTTCCATGAACCATCACAAAGGCCATCTCTCGAGCGCATCAACTCTGGGATGTTGTGTAACGCCCACATGTCCGGTAGCCATAAGCAGGGCACTGCTTTCCCAACATGGGGTCAAACTTAGCGTTAAAACGGAGTAATCAGATCAGCCAACTAGGGCTTTTTCTAATCACCCTGATGGAAAAGCGTAGTTTTTTCGGAGGCAGGAGTCAGCGGCAGGGTGAGTTATTGTGAAGTGATGGACTACCTCAGACCAGGAGCAATCAAAGAGATAGCCCTTGCATCTCCAAATTACCGCTGCCCGTGCCTCAGATTCATCAACGGGGTGCTAGTGGCGATGCCAGCCAGAAGGCTTTGTACAGTTGTAGGCCCTCACACACACACACACACACACACACACACAACTGAACGAAGCACTCAGAATTATTTGTGGAAATGAAACCTCTGTAGTAGAGGACTGGATCAGTGCCTTCACCTTTTCCCACTCACTGAAATTAAACGACATTTATTTTCTGTGGCAACAATGCATGGGAAATGTTTCAAAACGACTGATTCCGGGAGCGATGCAATGAGGTGATAGATGGAAGTGATGTAAGAATCTGCCTGTGACATCTGTAAGTGCGTAAACTAATGGAGGAATTTCATTAGTCTCTTTTCCAGGATCAAAATCGTTGCTGTTAAAGAATTCTTTCATCAACACTGCTGATATTGAGTGCAAAAAGCAATTGTGCATAATACAAATAGCATGTAATTCTGCTAAGAGGACGAGATGTTTTTACTCTGAATGCGGCACCCAATGTTTTCTTCACCTCATCTCACCTTCGCACTTTCTGAACCAGACAGACAAATGATGCATAATCGGATATTTAATTTCATTTATTTATTGATTCTGTCAGTTTTCCACTCGGCTATCTCATACAATATTACCAGCGTTGGAGTACAGTCGTCCAAACTTGTCAAAGACGTGGCAGGTAGTGAAGACGGTCTTGAAGGGCTGAAATGATAAGCACATTGATTGGATGTCAGCAGTTTGAAAAACTGTTTTACACTCAGCAGAGGTGGTGCAGTTATTATAGTTTTTCCATTTAACACACACACGCACACACACGTACACATGTTGGTTTTTGTGATTTTTGGGGACTCTCCATAGGTGTAATGGTGTTTAAACTGTACAGATTGTATGTGGTATTGCCCTACACTGACCCTACACCTAAACCTACACCTAAACGCATTTTTAGATTTTCAAAAAAACACCATTTAGTATGTTTTTAAGCCTTTTGAATTACGGGGACACTGAAAATGTCCTCATAAATCACCTTCATATTGTAATACCTATGTTATTATACAAATTTGTGTCCTCATAAACCACATAAACATGCACACACACACACAAATACACGTGCTTCCACCAAAGAAAAATGTTATTGCTCAGAGTTCTTAATTATGTGTTGTGTCAAGTCAGTCGCAGACATGTCTCGTTAAAAACTTTTTGGTTTGATAAGATTTTATTTATTTATTTAAAAAAATTTATACTTTTATTTGGCAAGGATGCAATAAATTGTTCACAAGTGACAGAAAGACAATACAAACGATACAAGATTTCTGTTTTAAATAAATGCTACTCTTTAAGTGTTCTTTTCATTCAATAATCCTGAAAAATGTATCACCATTTCCTCAAAAATAGTAAGGGGCATAACCATTTTAACATTGATAATGATTATTTCTTGAAGACAGAATCAGCATGTTTTAATTATTTCTAAAGGATCGTGTAACACTGAAGACTGGAGTAAAAAATACATTACTTTTTAAAAATTAGAAAATGTTATTTTACATAGCAATAATATTTAATAATATTACAGACTTCTTTCAAACTCCAAACTTTCAAATGGAGACAAAAATTTGGATCAACATAGAGAAAACATTAACATGAAATGCATGAGAATTGAATAGATTCTAAATTTGAAAATAGGACAATTTGATGGGAATAATCTAAGTTCATAACGAAATCTGAGCGCAATTTGAGACATGATTATGTCCATTAATTCTAGAGCAGAAATGTCAGATCTGTTTTTTTACTCTTCCCATGAGAAAAATATCAATTTAATCTTCTTGCTGTCTAAGAAAGAAGTAAGATATTAAAAAGAACCCATGTGTGATTTCTTATATTTAAGATTTTAAATTTGAGCTTTTTGCAAAAGTCATGGCGTGGTGAGCAGCACTTGTGATCTAATGATGCAAACATGTAGATAAAGTGCATGCAAATAATCCATCCATCCATTTTCCAAACTACCTGTCCAATGTAGGATCTGGACTGACAGTCAGTACATCAGCCATGCCAATCATTTCATTTCCAAACATATTTTACATTTATTAAAAAGTAGTGCGTCTATTATAAAGTTTTATGGTATACTTCACACACTGCACAACAGCTCAAAACTAATGTTGTATCTCTGGTTTATTTCCACTTAGATCTAAAATAAGGGGTTTAAAAATGGCTACACGCAGAAAGAAAGACTATCGTTTTTTTTTTTTGCTCCCTTCCGTCGATCCCTGGATGACCACGCTAACCTCACACTAGTTGCTGTAACTAGCATTGGCTCTTCATCACTGCTATAATACATTTTCCCAGTCAGCCAGTTAATGATGAATACATGAGCCACAACAAATCCTGCCCTCTTTTTTGCAGCACTGCACAAAATATCTGCGTCAGATATTTTTAGTTGGACTGGATTCAGCTTTTGCTAGTGGCCTAGTTGCTGCAGCAGCTACACAGGCTGTCTTAAAGCGTCTCTCCAAGCACGCTGGCTCTCAGTGACCCCCCCTAGAGGCTGACCTGGTCTAAAACACGCCACCTTCATCTCCACAACTGCTTAATATAAGAGCCTGTGAGGAGCACTGCTGCGTTGAAATTGAAATAACGGGCTGGAGTAAGAATGGGAAGAGGAGAGGGAGGTTGGGAGGAAGGCGATTTAATTATATATTTCATTTTTTAAGACTAAAAAAAGCAGAAGTTGAGCAAGGACAAACTAATGTCATAGACTGGGGCGCTGACTGTTTCCCTCTGGCAGGCATGCATGTGATCCCTCTGTCAGTCAGCGTACGCCACCATGACAATCATCTGTGTGTCTTGGCCTCGGGAAACGCTGCAGCTAGCTGTCCTTGTAAACAGCACCCACACTAACTCTAACAACTGCACAAGAAATGCAAAAGGACACCGTCTCCAAAGTGCAAAAAAGATTCATTCACAATGTTTGCTATATGAAAAAAAACTGATTATTGCAAAAAACTTTGATTGTTGTTTCATAACAAGGCTTAGTTGTAGACACATTAGATTAATGCAGGGGGATGAGAAACTAGTTGAGTTCACAATCTAACAGTGGCATACGCCAGAGGAAGAAGCAAATAAATAAAAAGGAAAAAGAGGAGGTATTCAGAAGCAAACATTCCAGAAACAGTCATTTGTACTGACATACACACACAAATAAACAAATTAAATAATACTGATCATATTCTAATTAAGATTGTTTTTATTGTTTGATTGTCTTATGTACTGTTATATACTACAAAATTATAAATATATATAAAAATATATAGTATATTGACTTTTATTTAAGCTACAACATTTTAATTATTAATTAATTTGTGATTTGTGTGTGTGTGTGTGTATATATGCACTTTTGATGCATATTACATTCTACAATTGAATGAATGAATAACAATAATTTGTTATTATTGTTACATATTGTTATAAAATGAATGAAGTGATCAAATTAATGAATGCTGCAAAATTACAAATATATAAAATATTTAATATTTACTTATTTTTAAGATATAACAATTTATTCTATTATTTATTATTATTTGTGGAGGTATTTTTGATAAAGGACGCGTGTGTGTTCTTTTCAAAAATATTTTATTAATACATATTAGATTATTTTTTTGAATTTTATATATATATTTTAATAATAATGAATAAATGAATCAATGAAATAACAACAATAGAAAATTTTAA
>JAUMHE010000069.1:11398294-11423914 GCA_032359235.1 Enteromius mattozi | reverse complement strand
ATATGTATGCAGTGTATGTATGTGTGTCAAATATTTATTCTGTCCACAGTCAAATATTGAAGGTTTCAGAATTCAAGCATCTGTTAATAACCGACTATAACAAATGCCCTTAATTAGAGTCAGCCAGACACATTTCTAAAGTGCCCTCAGTCCTTTTGAATGTATAAAATGGTCCTCTCCTCTAGCTGATGTTCTTATTTGTCATGTCAACCTGTTCTCTTAAAATAGCCATAGCCCATGTTCTTTGTTATCTTTCACCTCAGAGTGTGTTTCATTTAACAGCTACATAACAGCAGTGGAACAACAGAAGACTTCAGATAAGCACTCAGGGCACTTAGACACTTTTTAGCCCATCGAACTCATATTTTAACCAAGCATTTGTTGCCTCTCCCTCCAACATTGCCCAATAAAAACAGACAAGGGATAAAAAAATATGAGATTGATTTATTTGCTCCAATGTTCTTCAGAATGAAGCTTTTCTATTTTTTCCCCCTCACAACTGAAACCAATTAGCACAGCTAGCACTTGTAGTGCAGAAGGTAGGTCAGCCCGGAGTAATAAAAAAGTATTGACTTTTCTCTGACTGTAAGCAGGCTGAAAGGGGTGCCGCGGCCTTGTCGTACATGAAAAGAGCTCCATTAATTTCACTTATTTTAAGAAGGGCCCCTGTCAAGTCCTAATGCGTCCAATGCACTTTTCGCATTCATACATGCTGACATCTTAGCTGGGCCTCAGCCGAAATGAGTTTACATTATTTTAGCTAGTGAGAAGTTGACGGCGTAATTCCCACTGCACAGCTCTATACGGGCCGGTAGGGAAATGGCAGAGGACTCTTTCATACGTGGCTACTCCTGACTCACTCTAAAGGGAACTGAACACAGCCTTTGCGCTTTTGACTGCTCAAAAGCACATTCAAGCATTTGTTGTTGTTTTGTGGACTGACAACATTTTTTGGTAATGTGTAATGCTATTTGATGTTAGATTTTGCAAAATATAAAAAAAAAATTCACTAAGATTTTATATTTTAAAGAACTTATGTTCCTAAAATCAC
The DNA here is from genome assembly GCA_032359235.1 of Enteromius mattozi. Lineage (NCBI taxonomy): Eukaryota > Metazoa > Chordata > Actinopteri > Cypriniformes > Cyprinidae > Enteromius > Enteromius mattozi. The sequence continues at coordinate 11,422,863 of JAUMHE010000069.1, read as the reverse complement.
ATTTGATATGCACATACACTAAAATGGTCTCCAAAAACATCAATCAAAAACTTAATCAGTCTAAGGTAAAACAGAAGCTCTTTATGCAATATTGTAATCAACCCAATTTGACATGGCAGTGCATAATTATATCACCTTAATCAAATGCTTGATGAAATGTGCATTTCATAAACCTAACGTACAGTTTTTTGGGGGGTTTTTTCCACTGAAAAAGTTTCTTTAGCTTAAAAAAAAATATTAAAAAAAGACATGCACTAAAAACAACAACAACAAAACAATCTGCAAAACAACAAAAACTGCAATGCGTTTTAAAGATGGTGGTGGGCTGAAAAAAAATATTAAAAATAGTATTTAAAATACTTTAAAAATAGATTTATGACTGATAATTTAATAGGGTTTAGGCAGTAAGCAACAATATCATGCACATATTTATCAGTGAGGAAAAAAATCATTTTTAAATATTTCTGTGATAGCAAAGCTAAATATTAAGCAGCCATTACTTCACTCTTCAGTGTCACATGATCCTTCAGAAATCAAATTTTTTAAAATATTCACATATATTTTATTGGGTTTCAATTCAAATTCTTTGCAGAGGGGATGTAAGGACAATCTAATTATTTGAAGGTATGCCAACATTTTTTCATTAAACAAACATTTTATCTTGTGGATAATCACTTTTATCAGAATCCTTAATTTACATTCTTGCACTATTCAGAATGCTGTAGATTTGACAATGAAGTAGCTGAAAATCATAAACTTGATATAATCAAGTTGTTTCAGGTGACATGACCCTAATATGGCTCTCAATCAGACAACACACACAGCCAATTTCAGCAAGATTAACTGGCAATACCAGAATGATGCAGTTTTCACACAATTACGTAATGTTGTGTAGCTAAAGTAATCCTTCTGCCTCAATTGAAGAGACCTAGTGCATGGCATCTAAATGAGATTTCTGTTGAACTGCAACAAGTCTCATGTAACACAAATCCTCGTCCATAAAAGCTAACATACAACTCAGATTTCATTCATTTATTCAGACTGTAAAGATAATAATTTTAATTCCTGCCATGCAAAAACTTCAATAGCTTTCAAGTAGCTGCATGAGGCTCCAGTTTACTGTATATATGTGTAGCATGCATAGAAGAAAGCACAGAGGGAGGAAATGTAAAAGAGTTGGGGGTCAGAAATGGTACTGTGGAGTGATTCTATTAGAGCTTTTCTCACTCACACACTTTTCTAAAGCTATTGTTTAAGCATATTATGCCTGGACAAAGGTCAATTCTGCTACTGGAGTGTAAAAAATTACAAAAACCTGGAGCCAGAGGTGTTCATTAAGATTGTTCAGATGCAAAATAAAATAAACTGAGAAAATATGGCAAAAATAAAAAAAGGTATTACAAAATATGAAATTACTGCAATGCATATTTCTTAAAAATACACTTTTAAAAAAGATCACAATAGATGTATATCTTAAAATATGAATGGATATCTAATATCTCAAAATATGAGATATGAGATAATATATTTTATATCCAAGTCAACCGTGATTGACATTGTTAAATGATGTTTGCTGCCGAAGGATGATATTAATTTTCTTTATGTTTAAGGCAAAGGCCATTTCAAATCAATTGTGACGCATTATATTTATTTACTATTTATATGAATGACTATAAAAAAGGAAATGCTGACATAATAGAAGAAGGTATAAAGTTAATTGATACATATGTAAGAAAAAAGTGAGAGGCATGTCAGACGAATTGTTTATTACGTGGCAAATGAAGGGGCCGAGGGATTTTATATCCCTATAAAATGGATATAGTGAATCACCCAGAGGCTCTTGGTCACTAATGTCGTCCGGTCTGGAATATGAGCATATGTGTGTGTGTGTGTGTGTGTGCGTAATAGAAACACTCACATGCCATTTCCTATCCTGGAGTCAAAGCAGGTTGTCCTACTTTTATATCACTTATTTATTGCTCATTATGAATATCATTCGCATTTAAACACACCTCATATATCACACATATCATGGTGATGCATTATTCTGCCAGTGATTAACAAGAGCAGCCACTAACAAAGCATCATTTTAGGCTAAATATTCCAGTTGCCTACAACAATAATTAGAAAAAAATAATTCTGCTCCGGTTGTGCTTAGAGGCGATATTCGGCGGGGGACAATGGAGATGGGGGTCTAGCAGAGGGAGTTTGGAAAAGCAATTACTGAAGCAACATTAAAATAGAAGAGAGAAAAAATAAATGTAGGCTCAGGCTGTGTGCTGGTATTCTGGCGCTAAGATATATCAGTTTGAAAACATGATTGATGAAAGTCTAATGCAAGACGATGGAGAGGCTTTTGCACCGAGGCAATGCACTGTATTAGCCAACATAATTAGCTCTGGTGGTTCAATTTGTTAGAATCGGTGGTGATGATGCAAAAATCAGATCGCAGGGCTGGCTAGTCAGCGGCCGGCGTGCAGCCTGATGAAGGGTCATCCTTGTCAAGGGGCTATTAACTAACGTACTAATTACAGAGGAGAGGGAAAAGTGCGGACCCCGTGCCTCTCTGTCTGTCTGCATCAATTCTGATCCACAACTGGGCTGACAACACACCGCTGTGGACCGTCACTTCATATCTGATACAGCTCAAATCAACATCGTAACGCCGCCTTCCAGTGATTTCATTTAAGGGTGTTTCTTCAACTACAAGAACTTGTGGACATGTAGAAATTAAACACACTTTTGATAACGACTGGTGTATTTCATTGGTTTACAAACAATATTCAACGGTGTGTATATTGTACATGCACCACAGAAAATAACTCTTTTTTTTTTTTTCCTTGAACCATCTTAAATGTCATTTACACCTCAGTTTTGGAAAAGGTGGAAATAAAAATTTTAAGCATTTTTTTAGGAATAAAGTACCTTACTGCCTTAAATCGCTAGCAATTTAAGTATCCTATATACAATTAAATAGTATTTTCAGCAGTATTGCTCGTATCTGTATCTTCAAAACGGCTTTCAAAAAAATGCAACAAAATGTGCCGGTGCATTTGTCGACCCCAGAGGGTTAACAGATTTTTTTTGTGTTATATTTATTCTAAAGCATTCTCTTTATGGACACACCATTGCAAAGTGCACTTAAATTTTGATAAAAAGCATTATTTTAAAACTTTCTAATAAACTTGTTGCAAATAAAAAAACTAAGAAAAGTAATTGTTTACTGACCAATTCAAGACAAAAAGGGGCATCACATAATAAAACTGTAATTGTTTTAATTTTCACACTTTTTAGATTATCTTAAAAAAAATGTTATAATTTTTCTGATATATGTTTGAATTTTAATGTCAGCGTGAACCGGAAGTTTGCAACTGATTTTACTTCAATATTGTGACATAGTTCTGAGAAAAAAAAATATTGAATGAGAAAAATAGATGGCGATGCTTGATTTTTATTTTTTTTTGCAAATAGATTGGATGTACTGTAGCAAATAGGCATTTCATTTAGAATGAACACAGAATGAACATTTGGAGAACATTGACGTCATCAGAGAAGGCCCATCATTTTAGAGGGGAGGAGCAATTTCAGATTTTGATTAAAGATTACGAAGGCAAACAAAATGTTTTTTTTTTAATTGTTCACCACAAAAATAGCAATGTGTGCAAATAAAATAAATATAGTCACTTTTGATTTCACACAGACTTTAAGATTAAATACATATAAATATCAGTTAGTTTTGTGTCTGTAAATTGATAAAACAGCCTTAAATGGAAGAGGAAAAATGTTATAAGAACAGACAATGCAGATTTAACGTTTAGATTTAACATCCATATCCATAGCAGTTAAGTTCACTTTTGTTCAGAAAAACTTTTGTTTCTAATAGACTTGAATCTTCAAAGAAAAAAAAAAGGACCTTAAAAGAGCTCTATAAAAAGGACCTAGATTCAAATATAAGAAGCAAAGTTCATTAGTTATGTATCTGAGCATGTCTGAAGCCTCTGTAATCCGTCCTGCATCACTTCCTTTTATCTCCACAATTGAGATAAATCACCAAGCACTGCTTTCAGGTTAAGACATGTTAATCTGGGAAATAACACATCTCAAGGTGTGGGTCCTATGAGGGGTGGGATGAACAAATGAACGGAGAAGAAAGGAAAAAGAGAATGGGTATAATTAAATCAGAGATGCACTTGGAAATTACCATATCCATCATTATCTTCATGTGAGTCAATGCAAAGGAAGAAAGTGAGGGGCTTAGGAGATTTATTAAAAAAAAAAAAAAAAGGATTGTGTGCAACGTATTTCTCATTGGTAACCGTCAAAGGTAGGCAAACGTGGAACATTTATCAAGCCACAGACAAATGACACTGGGTTACTAGTTAGACAGTGTAATAAGTGCCATCTAATTTCCTCTTTAGAATCAATTTATATTTCAAAGCTTGGGATCGTCATCAAGGGACAAAGCTTTTCCTGTGAGAAATTAGAGATTTTTCACATAACGTACCTGCCATACCTCACACAAAATACTTTTTTCAGGCATTTTTCACATTACATTATAGAAAAATATATGAAAATTTGAATGTTTTAGTTATTTTTCTATATTATTTTTTTTATAATTGTATTATTAGCTTTTATTATTATTTACGGGTCTATTTATCTCAGATTTAATACAATAAAAATGTTATATACACAGCATAAAAAAGCTTCATAAAAGGTACCCAACGGCAGGCAGTATTTTGTTATATAAGACAGATACATATTCTAACTGCAGTTAGCATAAATCTAATATCCGAATCAAACCCATCAAGAGTGCCGTCTTCTTAACGTGTATAATTCTCACGGGAACATCAGTGCCTCTGGCGCCCGGGTCTCTGTGTGACCCGGGTTAAATGGAGGGCATCTTTTGGAGTACATTACTCTCTTAGAAGTCTAATGCATTTTGATTAATCAAAAACAGCTCTGCAGTCACACTCTTCAGAGAAGGATGTAAATAAATATATAAAGCAAACAAAATAATTAGACAAGCACAACGTACCCTGCACCCCCCAGTGATAGAGGAAAGGATGGGCTCCTTGATGATGAGGTGGGAGAGAATGAGCGAGTTCTTCCAGATAACTCATCCAAATAGTGTTGAAGGGATAGAATAATCCATTCAAAGCAGAATTGCTGTGCGTATGTTGCATGAGCTAGCTGCATTAATTACAGACACTGAGGCAGCTTTGCTAAGGGTTAATGAGCCTGGCATGTGCTAACAGATCAAACGCAAGAATGCCATGAACAATATTGTAGTTGGTCACTGCTCCATGCCTGTTCATTTGAAAGCTCAAGTGTAAAAAATTTAATAAAATAATGGGGATTTTATGTCTTGTAATTGTGAGTTTATATCTCACTAAATATATGAAAAAAAAAAATATATATATATATATATATATATATATATATAAATGAAATATATGTATCAAAATATGAACCAATATAATCTTTCACAATATGATTTTGTATTTCACAATAAGAATGTATAGGCTATTTTTTTTTTTTTTTTAACATTTATTTATTAATTTATTGTATTTAAACAAAGTGCATTTTTTTGATAATTTGAATATTGTGACTTTAAAAAAAATACTGTTGTATTTTAATACATTTTAAAATGTAATTTATTCCTGAATTTTCAGTAGGCAGTACTTACTCCAGCATTCAGTGCCACAAGAAAGCATTTTGATATGCTGATTTATTATTATTATTATGTCTAATATTAGATTGTGTCTAACTACTGTTTAATAATTTTCTGGAAAACATGATACTTTTATTTTCTTTACCAGGATTCTTTTTTTAATAGAAAGAGCAACATCAAAAGTATGGCATTAATTTGGAATATAAGTCTTTTGTAACATCATAAATCCTTGATTTTCATCAATTTAATGCATCCTTACATTATTAACATATATATAAAAAAAACATATTGACCCCAAACTTTTGAACATTTTGCGTATGTAATACTGTGGTAAAGCACTTCTGGGTAAGGCATCACCCCTGAGGCTGAGGGTTTGCCTCATGTTTAGCTATGGATCAGTGATAATCCTTAATATGGTGTCCTCTGCCACATCAATTATGTTGATCATAGACATGCTCGTTATGCTGAGTCTTCATTACTGTCAGACGCTGTGAGCACAAGCCTCAGACCTTCACAGTATAAATCAAGACGCACTGGGCTACTTTCCAAAAGAATCAGAGAGAAGCACGCACCACGTCTTTTAACTTGTGACGTATTACGAAATGGCATAGATATGGTGGAACTAGACCAAAAACTTTGAGTGTCTGATACATTCAGGGAATGACCTGATGAATTCTGTTCCCTCTAAAAAAAAAAAAAACTCCAACACTTTATGCCATACAAATAACAATTAAAACACAGAGCGGAACCGAGCTGCCACATCTAGTATCAACCAAGCATACATGAGCGGTGTCAGCAGTAGGGGCTCTTTTATTTATTTCATTCTGGAGGAGGTATTTCCGGGCAATTGCGCTGGATGCAGAGGGTAGTGCCTGCTGGTAAGAGCCAATAAAGAACTCTCATCCATGAACGGCCTTCAGCAGAGACACAGTCAATTACCTAATGTGAGGACTTTAAGGGGGGAGAGAAAGCCTTTTCTCCTCATTTACTTGTGGGTATTTATTAAATTGCTGTCAAATTTGACAAATTTGCGATGCTCAACATGGAGGTTGTTTTGGTGGGGGTGCGTGGGTTTAGACTGAACACCGGTCACCCTCCCTCTACCATCACAGATCCCATATCCCGCTTCCTGAATCATGCCAGCACACAGAATACATTTTGGCAGTTCTACATGTGCATGCTAGCGAAACGTGTACCTTTTTCCCCTTGAGGTACTTCTTGTGCTCCTCTCGGAAGTGCTCGGTCCCATATGCCACCTGCTCAAAGGGGGTGGAGGTGTGCATCATGCCCTCGTACCACTTATTTCGGCTTGTGTTTGAAAATGGAAGAAAACTGTGAAAAGAAAACAGAAATAGGAATTAAGATATAGGCTGCCATAAAAGCTCATGTACAATTAATATTGAAAAAACACACATTACTGTTCAGAAGTGTGGGTCAGCAAGATTTTTAGTTTGAACGAAAAATATAAAACTATATATAAAATTCAGTAATCCTGTGAAATATAATTTCAAATAACTTTGTTATTTTAATATATTTTAAAATGTTATTTATTCCTGTGATGGCAAAGCTGCATTAATATATCAGTCTTCAGTGTCACATGATTTTTATTATCACTGAAAATGATTGTGATGTTTAATATTTAAGTGGAAACTGTGATACATTTCTTTAAGAATTTTTTGATGAAAAAAAAGTTCAAAAGAACAACATTTATTTAAATTAGAAATCTTCTCGGTTATACTTTATTTTAATGTCTAATTCTTGCAATATCTATATCTTTTGCTTCAATAAACTCTTAATTTGTTGCTTATTAATAGGTTTGGGTATTGAGTAGGATTACATATGTAGAATATGGTCATGCAGAATGTGCTTTATAAGTACTAATAAAAAGCCAATATGTTAATAAACTATATTCTAATTAGTGAAGTTAATAGTGAGAATTCGTCCCTATACTAAAGTGTTACTATCTTTTGTAATATTAGTTATGTTTTGATTAATTGAATGCGACTATGCTGAATAAAAGTATATATTTTTCAAAAATAAAAAATGTAAAATTTAAATAACCTTTACTGACCCTAAACCTTTGAATGGTAAGATAAATAAATTGCAAAATAGACATTTCAGTAGTTCTACTAGCCTTAATGCATGAAAAAGTAGAGCCTAATCTCAGTGTCTGCCCAATTGCTGGCCTCTGGTCTTGGCTAACGTGCCTGCTAAGAGCTATCGCTCTGCTATTTTCACAACACAGCACATGTTACTTATACATCACCACGTCGCCTCATCCCTCCCTCACAGGCACTTTTCATTCTAGTCCAGATCATTTCCAAACCCAAATCGCTTCTTAATCGTTGTGATGTCTTGTGGTTGTTTCTGCACATGCTGCGTATTTGCTGGGCACACGTTCAGTGCAAATAGCAGTTACTTAGGAAAAATGCCAGATGTTAATTACAGCGAGGTTGATTTTGTAAATTGTACCCAAGACACTTTGCTTGGAGGAAGATTTATCCAGTGCTGTACAAGAGGTGTCTGCGAGAGGCTGGGTAAACGTCCGCTGGGCATTGGCTTGGCTTGTCACAAAACAAACAAACAACCAACAACCTTGGCACTTTCTGTGAACACAATCTGCAAAGAAAGGTTTTTAATTCCCAATGCTTGTTGTATCTGTTTCCGTTTTTGATGAATGAAATCAAAACTGGCTAATATGGAGAATGTAACCATAATCGCTCGGCCTGGAAAAGCAAAAATACGGTGCAAAACTGGCAACGTGGCATCATTAGATCAAAGACTTTGTCTCATATTTCTGCATCGATACTTTCTAAAACATCTGTTTAGGAAAAGATAATAACACTGGCTAGGCCAAAACTTTCTGGCAGAACTGGAGTTTGTTTGACACTCTCTTTAGTCATTTCCTTAAAGAAACATCCTGAACGAGATCATTATTTATTAGAGGGGCTCCTCTGTCACGTTAGTACCACATAAGCAATAATGCTTGGTAAAGCTTTGATGGCGCAAGGCAAAAAAGGGGGTGACATCAAACACCGCGCTGGCCCTTTAAATAATGGCCCAATCTCCCACAGACATCCTTATCCACTAGAGACACCAGCCTCCCTACAAGACAGATTACAGTGCAACCCATGCTAATGTGCACATGGGACGGACATCACAGAGCAAAAATTAATGTGGCCCCAATGTCCCAGAATACACAATGCTTCTGCTGCTTGCCGGCTGTTTCACTTACTGCTTTCATTGCCACTGAATTGCATTTTAATAGGGTAGTTTTTATTCATTGAAAGCCATTAAGGAAAGTTTGACTTCTCGCAGGGGATCTTTTGGCAGTGCAGACCAATGCCCAGTGACAACACCCTAGGAGGCCACCAAAACAGGAAAAGGGGGAGTGTTTGAGGAAGTAGAGAGAAAGAACAGAGAAGAGGCAGAGGGAGAAAAAAAGAGAAATATGTATAGATGCAAGTATACAGTTTTTCTCTTGCACATTTGTAAGCCAACCTGCTGGGTAACATTGGTTTTAAATAATAATAATAAAATGATAAAAGGATAAATATTTCCTTAGTTATTATAAACCTTTTATACTAATTTAATTTAAATAATTTAGTAATTTTTATTGTTTGTGCAACCTAATTTAGTCTGGTTGATTTACTAATATTAACTAATATTTCTGACTTTAATAAAACAAACATACTACTAGTGTAGCTGACAAAGTGTTTTACAATATAATTCTCAACGTAAAAAAAAGGAAAATATTTTTTTAAATGAATAAACACTTCACAGTCCAAGTACTTATTCCTTGTCAAGCTATAAGCTGACTAGTTTAGTTCACTATATGGAGCTGTTTGTTTTTCTAAATAATGGTAATCCATCTCAGCATTATCTGCATCGGAGGCTGAGGAGACATCACTAGGACTGAAATTAAGCTGGTGGTGGAAAAAAAAAGAGAGCAGCAACATTTCGGTAGCTCTTTGAAACATTCCGGAGGAAATTAGCAGGAAACGATAGTGGGATCCTGGATCAAAAAGACTCTAATCATGCTTCGCCATGCCCTGCAGACACCTCATGTATAATACGATTTACACAGTAACCACCTCTCCTATTACAGCCTGTTTGGGGTATTCTGTGTTAATGGGGTTAGCTAATTTACTGTTTAAAGTTGGAGCAAGAAGAAAAAAAAATTAAACATGATTAAAAAACGCTGCACATTGAGCTTGTAATTAAAATCAAATGGAAGGGTTTTAAAACAGAGATGCCACTGTTCAAGTAACGTTGTGAAAAAATGCTATTATGATAATCCACTGCAATAATTATATAGCAGAGAAGACAGCTAATAATGTCTCTGCAATGATGAAATGAAACACAGTGTAGGGATATTAATAGTCCAAAAAGCTGTATTTTTGGCCAGAGTTGCTGTTGTTTGTTAACTTATTTAACTACTAACCCCACTTTAGATTTTACCATCTGCTCTGAACTTTGAGAAAATAAAAGTGTGGGGCTTCTCTTGTTGCGTTATTAATGTGGATCTAGACAATGTCATATTGAGTCCAAGCACTCAACAATTTACACTATTATACTTCGAAACATAATTCTCCATTCATATTAGCATCTATAGTGGCCTCAAAATGTATTCTAACTGTTAATTTCCCCCAAAATTTAAATGAACACTTGATAATGCAGTGTAAATGTACTGTACAGATAAGATGTACAGTGGCTCCAGAAAGGATTTGGATTTTGCAGAACACAAAACATGACATACAGAAAAATGTTGTTTAGGACACCACTGACTTTCATTGTAAGAAAAAAATAACAAATAAATAAAATAAAAAACTTTCACTTATATTTTGTGTTCTGCAGAACAAACAAAAAAGACATCTAGAATTTAAATTACATGAAGGTGAGTAAATGAATTAAAAATGTATGAATGCCATTACATAAGTGCCCAAATACTTTTTGGATCATATTGAGATCTTGTACGGTGAATTTACAATACATTATTAAGTACTGCTACAGAATATGTTCCATTGATTGTATTCAGCTCCAAATCAATACATACATGCATTTCACACAATCTCTAGTGCAGGGATGTGTACATGGGAGTGCTTGTGTGTGTGTAACTTACGTCTGGTCGATGACACGAGTCCTCCACTCCTGCCGTTTGAGCTCCTCTCTGGCCTCCTCCAGGGCAGTGATGGATGTGGCCACGCGCAGGCTTGGCTCCAGGGGCCGATGCCGCTGCTGCTGCACCTCCAGAGCTGGGCGAAAGGGCCCCTGACAGGTACGGGGGATAAGGTAAATGTTTTATTGCCCAGACCCGCCCGCCTCGTTATTGATGAGGCCCCTGTGGACGGCCAGCTGGACCCTCGAATACCCCAGTCTTTTCATCTAAGACATTAACACACCTGACCAGTGCTGATAATGATACCTTGACCATATAGTGAAGGCAGAGAGAAGAGGCAGAGACAAGTAAATGCACTAGAATTCACTATCAAATGTACATGCCAATATAGAATAACCATACCAATAATTGTATTTTTTATTTTAAGGCAGTATTTTAAATTTGGACAGTTATGGCTGTTATTTGTGAAATTAAATTAACATCAAATACAAAAATTGGTGTACGTAATGCATGTATTGCATATATATTATTCCACAATAATAACAGATTTTTAATAATTGATTTATCTATATGTTCTCATTCACTTAACATCACAATACATTTCTGAAGTTTAGGCTTGCACATGCTCTATAAATCATCAAGTTATAGATAGATTAAAAGTACCACCTTTCACCTTTATGTTATACCATTCCTTTTAAACAGATACCATGGTACTGTACCATAATCCTCAATTATTTTGAACATAAATACCCAACATGATGACACACAAGCTTTCAGATGTGTTCAGTTGCCCAAACAGAAAGTTTTCCTTTTGAACTGGTGCAAACACACTTGCGACACAGCTCCACGTGCATAACTTATTGTTTTGGTTACTCTTAGTTTAAATGTGACCTTCAGACATTGCTGCTTTTAATTCATGCTGGCGCAACATTCTCTGCCCTTGATACTATCAAGACCAGATCAGCACCTGGCACTGACCAATCCCCTTACTTCCCCTAACAATACACATAATCAATCTATCACTCGCAGATGCTTATCACACAGGGAGAGATGCTCCACCTCAGACCACAAATAATTGGGAGAGAGAGAGAGAGATGGCATGAGGGAAGGGGAGGAGAGAAAAAGAGGGTGGGTGCTTATTCTGGGGTCTTTGTAAGGGCAAAATGTAGATAAATAATGCATCTTCATCTATTGCACATTGTGTGAAAGATGTGGCAGTTTTTTTTAATGAATTCCCACTAACTGAGCCCAGCTGGAGTGAAAAGCCAGCCCAGGGAGAAGAACTCGGGCTCTAATAAAAAGAAATGACTCACGCTTCATTTCTGCTCACTTATGTTTTACATTAATAGAAACCAATAATAAGAACCAGTTACCATAAAAGTCATGGACCGTAAATAACACAAATGGCAAATACGTATCATCAAATCTCCCTCGCAGCTGGACAAGATGACATGCTAGATTTGGAAGTACTTAAAGATATTCTTTATCGGGGCACCTTTACATGTTGCGCTATTCCCTTGCTGAGAGTCCCTTAATGGGATCTATGGAATAAAGGGGCTTGGGTTGACAGGCGTGCTTATCACCGGCTATCTGGCTGTCTAAATGCTTTGGTGGTATCCAGGCGAGAAGGGAGGCACGTTTAATGATATTATTTCATTTTTACAGCAAGTTTTTCAAAATGATCTCATGGTGGCAATAAATCCTGGCTTTAATAATAGTTATCTCAAGATCTCTTTTGTTAATTGTCACCACACTCTGTCATCTTTTTGAGGCCATTTCATTGGTTGAATCTACAGGGACGTCAACAAACCATAAAACATCCCAGTAAGGGATGAAACATTTGTTGTGAATATAAATGAAGATTTTAGTGTAAGTTAGCTAAAAGATAAATAAATGTTCCTATAACAACTTCAACTTCAGCTTTTTGAAGTTAAGTACAATATGGGTGATATTTCACCCAAAATAAAGTTTTGTCATTATTTACTGACCTATATTGATCCATATGACTAAGAATGTTTTTGCAGAATGTCCTTACGGTCAAGCTTTAAACAAGACAAAATTTCCATTAAAGTATCATAAAAAAGTGGTCCATATAACTTGTGCACTGCATTCCAAGTTTTATAAAGTCATGTCAATTAAGCTTGAGAATCAGTTATGATTCATGAACAAATCATTCAGAACAGTTGTGTAAACTGGTTCAATTGAAAGATCTGTCTCATAAAAAAGCAAAAAAAACAACAACATTTGTTCATGAATAAGACGTCGCTAATCATTAAAACAACAAGGACAGCAAGTACAGAAGTCAAGATTTTCAGGAAATGACAACAGTATTACTGTATGAAATAAAGCACACAAGCCATATTGATAAGCCAGTTTTTTTTTTTTTTTGGTTATTTTTCATCTCTATTGAAGTTTAAAAGAAGATCTGGATCAGTAAATGAAGACAATTAAAATATTTTGTATTTTTTTGCATTACCTATTCCTCTCTTCCTATTCCTAGTGCAATGTCTCACCTGTCGCTTTTTGTGAATGGGTGGTAGACGCTCCCGGTTTGGCATCAGGTTATAGAGGTCAGGGGTTATATTAGGGGTCTTCCTCTCTTTAGGGGCTGATCGCACTAAAAGCGGCTTCACTTTTCTCAGTCTGAGCTCCATCTCATCAGGTTCTTCTTTGAATGGTGAATTGAAAACACCTGGACACTAAAATAAGCACACAAACACAACAATTCACCAGTTTGGATGCGCAAGGTGAACAAAACAATGTTATGCTTCTGTTGGCATAATGAAGAGAAAGTCTGTTTCTCTTACTGACTGCCCTTAAACCTTGCAGAGCAAACCTCCAAACACATCCTCGTGCCCTCTTTAATAACTAATTTGCTAGCAATGGACTGGTAACAGCTTCCATTGTACCTCTCATAGGTATCCATGCAAAGCCTATAGCAAAACACATTTAGCTTTCAGGAAAAGGAACCCACTTTATTCGGTCGACCACAGCAAAACAATTATACTTGTCACCTCCCCTGAATGGACAGACATCCATCACTCTGGCATGTGTCATGTCTGCTGGCGTAAATGTCTGCTACCTAACTATGAGCTGTCTGATCTTTACGTAGCACTTCGGTGGTTCTTGGTTTGGCCTGAGGAATAACAGCTAAAATAATTAGTCTCTAATCAGACGATTTCTCATATGTGCTTAATTAGCAGCGGGAGCTTTTTAAGCTTTATTACTATAAATGCTAATAAGTTTTACAGGTAATATTCTTCAGTAAGGCTCCTGCATTCATTTGGATAGTGTAGTTTGGGTGTCACATGGTGGGGGGTACACCACAAACTCCCAACTTGCCTCGGACTTACAGGAAAAGAGCAATGATGTTGACCCTCGTACCGAGGAACTACATCTATGTCAGCGCAGCCACTTTTGTCCAGCGGAATTTTCTCTGGTTAACGATGAACCATGGGAGACCCATCCATTTCACGGAGACAAGGTCAGACTGTGGGAACATAAGTTGCCCAGCGTAGAAACAGAGAGAGTGAGAATGAGAAAAGCAGGGAGGGGGAAAGAGAGAGTGAGAAAACTCGGAAGAGAGTTAAACCTTTCCTGCACTGACAAGCACTTAAGTCTGAGTTTGAGTTTTGTGGTGATCATAAATAATGTGCAAGTTTGGGATCAGTAATATATTTTTAGTTGATCAAAAGTGACATTTAAGACTTTTAAAAATGGTAAAAAAAAAATACTTTAAATAAATTCTGTTCCTTTGAACTTTCAATTAAAGAACCCTAAAATAAATCATAGTTTTCACAAATATATTAAGCAGAAATACTGCATTCAAAACTGATTATACACCAAGAACCAGCATGTTAAGAGTATGTTTTAAGGATCACAGTGAAGACTGGATGTTATATCATGTATATTTACAAAATATTTTTGTCAGCATAGAAATACTTCCAGTTATCAGATTTTTGTCAATATTTTTAAAATCATTTAATTTTTTAATAAAAATAATTTAATTTTCTAAAATATTTTTTTTCTAAATAATTTCACTGGGTCAAAAAAGAAATAAAAACTAAATGTAAGGTGCACAGTAATCAAAAGGAGAAGAAGAAGAAGAGGGGAAAAAAAAAACAGCGTCCCCATCTCACACACCCCTCTTTTTCTCCTTATCTCCCTCTAAAGTATCTTTTAACTAGCATGTGGTCCCTTGCATCTGTTGTCCATTAGCCATTAGCTGGTGTGTATTATTTCTTGGTTTCCCTCCTCAGACTGCAGGCAGCTGGCAGTAATGTCCTCTTGCCCTGTTCATAGTGTGACTGGCACTAAGCGTCCAGTGACCAGACCAAGAACATGGTCACGAGCGATGCGGCCACAGGAGGCTGTGATGACCATAAAAGCATGAAGGAGAGGCCACGAAATGAAATATGCTCACCCCACACTGCTGCTGAATCAACAACGGCCAGAGCACTTCATCATAATTATCAAGACACATTATAGCCAGAGGGATTTCTGAAAAGAATATATATATCAGCAGATGATTGCAGCAGTTAGGAGCACTGCTGTAAGAGTAAACGCAGGTCTTCATACTCCATACCTAAACAGTTTCTTTTCATTCGTTGACCTCAAATAAATGCACATATACATTATGTATGCCAGATATACTGTATGTACATCATGTGCGTCTCATTGATTTCGTCACTGACCTGTTTAGTGCTCAGGAGGAAGTGGAGTCTCTGAGCCTGGATGTTTTTTTCTTTTTCCTCTTTTTCCAGAGTGATCCGTTCTCTCTCTCTCTTCTGGAGCTCTGCAAATTCCTCCAGGTCTCTCCTGGGAAGCAGAGAACAGTACACATAAACCTACAGTTTTTCTGACTTACTCTTCTGTAAACTCTTGTCTCAGTCCCAAGACATCAGACGATGTTCAATACCCATGGCTGACATAATAATACGACACTGATATATATATATACTGATACATGACAGATTTTTGCAAAACTGTATTTTTTGTTATTTATATGATAATCAAATGAATTGTTTTTCAATTACGTTTCGATTTTCTACCACTACATTCATGCCTGTGCTAAAGCATAAAAGAAAAGAAAATCATAATGAACATAAAATGCACAAAATACTTTCTGTTACATAGTTAATTTGCAAAATAAATCAAGTATGCAGAGTAGTCGGGCTGTGAGTGTGTTTTCTGTTGTGGTCTGAGGTTGCAATGTTTGCAACGCTGTCTGACCAGCCTCAGCTTCTTTCATGTGGCATCACGCTGCCTGTGTGACCTTTGCTAACCTATATCTCCCGCTTATTATTAATTGCACTGTAGTGGACAAAAGCCAAATAGATTTGTAACCGTGGAAGGGGATCTCGATCTGTGTCTAAGAGAAGGCTAGGGTAACACATAAACCTCATTAGTGTTGATGGGCCAGTAGGGAGACATGGGAGCAGCTAACACAGATGACCTTTGTGTGTCCTTAAACAACACACAGCTATAAGCACCCTGCATCCACTGAATTGCATCCACTTACTGTGGAATCCACCAGGTGCTAATCACCCTTACTTATCAGTATAGCTAGGCATGTGGTTTTCAGTCAAAAATACGAGCCGTTTAAAGTAGACTTCAGTCTAGCTTGTTAGCTTTTTGCAACATGCCACATACCCACATATTTATTAATAATAGTAATTAACATGTAGAAAGATATTCATTATCAAGAATATATTATGACAGCATTGTGTGTGTTTATATATATATAAATTTTTAAAAATATTTAGTTTGATATATAAACAAAACAGGATTACTAGTAATTAAAACTAAATCCATGAAATGTATCTTTGTTACTGGAAATAAAAAAAACTGTCAACAAATAAAGTTTTTTATACTTTTATACTCAACTAATTAATTGCAGCTAGTTGCCAAGGCATTTTTTAGTTTAACTTGATTAATGATTAATGACAAATTTTGGGAGGAGCCACTAGCCACGGCTGGCACCGCATTCCCAATCAGCCTATTACCCGTTCACCCAATCGGATCTAAGTGACTCCGCCTAAAATAAGCATGATTTTCTCCCTTCCGCATCTCGTTCTTGCATCCCAATCAATCAATTAGGCAGTGTTGCATATGAAGTATAATTACGAGTGATTTTTAACATTTGTCATAATGGAATTATAGTATTATCTATAAATTCTCATATTTCTGTTTGCTGTAATTTCATTTAAAAAAGAAATGTAAAAGCCGTTCAACAAAAGCTGTTTTTTTTAAGAGAAATTTTGAAATAAACAAAATATGATTAATAAGCAGAATTTAAATGCTTTAAAGGTGGTAAACATTAAGATCAATTTGCCCATAAAATGGGGTTTAGTATACTTCTCTGTAATGAATGCAGTAATTTGTGTGATTAAGCATATGCATACCGCGGCCTGTGTATTTTGGAGTTTGCTTTGATAAAAGACCTGCCCTAAATACTATGAAATGTTTATAAAGAAAAAAAAAATTAATAAGGCCTGCAGTTAAGGAGTGAGTTTCACAGATGTCCTTGAAAGGGACACGAGAGCGGAAAAAGTAGCCTGAGCAATGGGAGTCCATAAATTCCCTCTGTGCTTACAAAGAGTTAAAGATTTGCCATGCTCAAACATTACAGAGAGAAATTTATCTGATTATGGCAGTAATAATTACCCAGCTGTTTATTACAGATAGAGAAATAATTCATGCAGGCAATAGGCCATGGTGGCAATGACACTCCACATTTAGTAAATATGCAAGCCGCTCAGTTCTAATTACTCAAGCCCAGAGGAAGCCCTTATTAAGTGCTGGAACTTTAAGTGTCTTCTTGACAAGTGATAAATTGTTACATTGCACAAACTCTTGCTGTGGAATTGCTGCGGTGAACCCGGGTCTTGACTTCATTAAGGTATGCAGAGAAGGACAACTGAATGAAGATGGACACTGGAACATAGCGGGCCTTGTCGTCAGGCTAGAGCTAATGAAACTACACAGATCGTTTTGAACAAGGAGGGGGGATCCTTCACCGCTGGCAGGGAGAGAGAATGAGAGAGAGGGGCCGCCCTGACACGGGCAGTCGCTGGCCTCCTATCATTGGCATGCCGGGCCGGTCTGCTTGTGCTAAATGGGAACCATTAGGAAAATTTTGAATAATTTATTCAGGCGCGGGAGCTGTACGGATTAAAATCCTGGCACCGAGACCTTTGAGAGGTGACTAATCAGTCAGTGGGTGATCCTGAGCCCAACGTGGAACAGATTGTCAGAATCAGCGCAGTGATCTTTCACTTCGCATATTTGACTGATTCATCATGACCTCACAAGCGTTACATAAACAACTAATTAAAGCACTAGCATACAGAGAGAGAAGGACAGGCGAAAAAAATGGGACGATGTTTGTGAAACAACAATGACTGGGACAAGAGTTTCTGTTTCCACGAATAACTGTTTAATTCTGACCAGGCTGATTGATCAGACAATGACCAGTTTTGAGATAATCAAATGAGGCAATATTTAAATAATAAAACTTCTCTTGTTTTTAATATATATATATATATATATATAAATCAGTGTTTCACAATATATAGATATTAGGGCTGTCAGTCAACTGTCAATTACATCAAAAACTGATGAACTGATTTAATCACACTTTTTTGCCATAATGTATGGCTGTATGGCTTACTGCTAAATTTTGGCCTCTCCCAAAACAGGAAATAGAAAAGAGAAAAATGTTTACAATATACAGTATAACACACAGTGCTGTACATGATGGCCCAATGTTTTTATAGAGAAATGCAACGTGTTAACATGATTCATAGATGAGAAACCCCATTAATAAAGAACATTCCCACTTAAAGAGAGGTTGGAGCAGGGAGATAGAGGGAGGGAGGTGGGGTGTTGGGAGTCAGTGATCCAAGGAGCACTTAACAGATTTACATTTAATTTTAGCTAGACCCTTAAGATATTTTCCCACAAAATATATTGGTCACATTAAAAAAAGTGACTTCATTTTTATCAAAAGTAAAAGATGGCATCTTCCTTCAGCCCCTGAAGCAGGAACCTTTTTTTTTATAAATGTGGGGGTACACGCAAATCAGAGGCTAATTTTGAATTTCATAAAGTTATTCATTTTCAAGTAACCAGAGGCAATTTATGCATGACATGCTGCTAATGTATATGTCTCAAACATGCTGTTAAAGGCATGACATTCCTTTGTCTTTGCAAGAATTTCAAACAATGGTCATCTGTGAACATTAGTCTAACGTAATATTATATTACTTTATTTGGAGCTGTATATATATATATAAAATGGTTTTTTTTACCTGATGTGTTCATTCTTTCTTGTCAATCCCTCCAAATATCTCTTGCGTGCATAATAATTGTGTACATACTTCCTCACATAATAGCCACGCCATCTCTGCTGTATCTGTTAAAGAAATGTCATTTTTGATTATAATTATATACACCTGATTATTATTATTTATTATTTCCTTTATTATTTCACTGTATTGCAGAAAAAAACATATGGAATTGTGTATGAAAGTATTTAGAAGTTAAATTTGCAAAAGACAAATCAAAGTCAGAGCAAATTAAAGAAGCCCCTGTCACTTTAGAGCTTGCAGTCATTGTCACTCCATGAAGAATGAGAGTGATAGTTAGTGCCACCATGACAGCACCACTGAGGACCCAAAACAAAAAGGACAGATGTCCTTCAGGCTAATTAGGTACTTAAAACAATAGCAGGTGAAAAAAATAATAAGGCAAAAACTAAACAAAACAAGAATTGCCATTGATCAGTAGTCAATAGATAATTTTAAATAAAGTAATTGCAGGCTTGGTTTCTGAGTTGTTTGTGACCTTTTAGACTCGTAAAATCAATGATGCATATTGCTCAATTAGATCTAATACAAATCGGGCCTCGCTTGTAAACACTGATTTCTATTAAAAGGCTAACACATTGGCTTTCGGTTAAAGAGCATGATAAACACTTTATAGAATAAAGGAAATGGCTAAAAAGAAGTGCAATGCTGAAGCTTCAATGGCTGTTGTTTTCAGCTTTAATGGACAAGGGTTAGGAGGAGCAATGACCTTGTTTTGCAACTGATTAGATGCAAACTACAGACTTTTTTGATTTAAGGGCAATCAATTCAATACAAAATATATCTATCTATATATCTGCATCATAATTGGATCATAATTGGAACATAATTGCAAATTCTGCCAATGTATGTAAACATATGACCACAGTACAAAGTGACATTCATTAGCAAACCTCATGCATACTTTCCCATGAAGTTTTCGAAACTCAAAAAGAACAACTGACAGTCCATTTTCCCCATCCAACACACCCAGTCTGTGCTTGAAACAGATCCTTCAGAGACTGTTTTCACAATCACCTTTTCCTTTTTTCCTTCAGCAGATTTTTACATTACCGGTGCTTCCCGGACATAGCACTCTATCTTTTACAAGGGCTATAAAAGCTGTCTGTCCTGTTGAACAGCTTCTGTTTGTGTCTAAGTGGTGACAGGACCTTTAGTCTTATATTCTCTGACCCCTGAGAAGAGGTCAAGCTTCATGTTTCAAATTAGACTCACATAACAGAAGTGGGAGCAAAGAATACAGGGTGGGCCCTAGATTTACCACAAAAGATATGCGTGTAAATCACTCCCTCAGTTCACATTTCTTGTGATTTCCAATGATCACAGTAGAAATATGCAATCCTCCATAGAAATGCAACATTCTTCAATAAGCTATGAAATTTTGTAAGACTTGTAAAATTATTTAAAAGTTTCACCTCATGGAAAAACAATTGTAAAGCTAAAGTTTCTATGCATACCAATAGCTCTATAAAAGTGCCAATATATCACTCAAATATAAATGTGTTTGATTTATAGGCTGTGAAACAGAGCATGCTGAATTGATGTAGCTACCTTTTTACAACTGTAGGCCTTATAACAGATGAGAAAATATGATAGCAAATTCATTCATATTTGGATTTGACTTCTGTTAACAGGCCAGTATGTTTAAGGAAAATATTTTATGTTTTATGTTTTTTTTTTTTAAAGAAGTCTTTAACAAAAGGAAGTAAAAACTGTAGTGTTCTGAATTTAGTGTTCAAGAAACACCACTGTGTGTGTGTGTGTGTGTGAGAGAGAGAGAGTGTTTTCAATTTCAATGTCAAAAAGACAGCATTGATTATTATAGAATAATAAAGTATTTCAAAAATACTGAATATGAAGGCATTTTAATGTTATGCCCCACTTAAAACAGTAAAATTTGTTTACAGATTTCCAAATCAAATGTGTGACCCACTGACTTTTCACTCACTAAACAGCATGAGAAATATTTACCTTGACAGCCATCTTATTGTAGAAATTCATCTTCATGGTAAAATATGCTGTCTGTGAAGAGAGGGAGATAGCATTACATTGTGACTGGGCCCTCTGATGTTTTCCCAACATGCGAGGAATAAAATCCTCTTTATACATAATACATAAAAGTCATGGAGACGCAGCAGCAGATAAGAGGGTGGAGTGGCAAGTCATACTTTGTATTGAAGGGAAGTGCCTGTTCTTAATACATAATGCAGACATGGCTGGGAAAATCTATGGAAGTCACGCTGGTAACTAATGGAGATGTATGAAGGTAAAATGCTCTTCGCTGAGTTTGATAATCAATGGAATGCTGCTGAGGATGGACCGACTAAACACAGTCAGGAATATTCACAAAACACAAAGTACAAAAGATTCACTCACTGGGGACACAAAAGATATTTGATATTGCTTCTCTACATGATAGTAGAGGAATGATGTACATATATTCAACTGGTTATAGGTGAAAAGAAATCAAACAAAAAGGACACCATGTACAGTTTCCATGCCTTTTATATATAAGATTTCATGATACTCCATGACTTATTTTCTCTTTAAAAAAAAAGTTATTCCTCAAATAATGAAATTTCCATATTATACTTACTGGACGTACTGGATTCCCTGCATGTTATGTAAAAAACCCTACAACAATACTGTATATACTGTACATGTTTAGAAAGGCATAAAATATTAGGCAACCAACTGTAGGTCACAATTACAGAAAAAAGACAACATTTTCCTGAACAAATTAAATCTAATATAAAATCTCACAAAACCTGTAGTTTTTAATTTAGAAAATGAAGAAAAGAAAAATTTGTAAAAAAATATGTAATACCTTTAAAACATAAACGAGATAAAAGCTTTCCATTAGAAATCAATATGAATTGTCAAATTACAAACCTACGGCAGATGTATGTAAGTCATGGCATGCCTGTTAACTGCTAAATGTTAATGAGGGTTATCATAATATAATCAATATTACATGTCTCCACAACTTACCTTTACCCTTTGTCTGAAAAGTGCCCGTGTAGTAAATCCACGCCATATTTTTTGTATTAATGTTGCATTTTTATGCAGATGACTAAAAAATAAAACAACATTCAGCAAGCTGTAATTATAGCTCTGTAATTTCAAACAGATTAAATCAAAACTTTTTTTTCTTTAAAGTCCCCTTTTCCCCCCTCTGCATGCCTCTTTCTTGGACAACTGTACATTTGCATTCATCATTAACCACCCTCTAAATGCATGTCTATGGCAACTCTGAACTCAACATGGCCATCAATTTCCAAAAGGCCATTTATAACTCCAAAAAATCAATGCGTATAGGGATGGTGGCAACCCTGGAGCTGCACTCAAGAAGTCTAGATTGTGCTTAATTAGCCACTTAACACATTGATCAATTAACTAAAGTAATCTAAATTAACCTACTGTCTGGGAATTTGTCTGCTCAGTGCACAGAAATATGTTGAGGTTACACACTGTAGCGCCCTGTGCACTGGCTAATTCTAACATTAAAAGACCAAATGCATTAAGATTTAGGCTTCAGCAGCCACTTACAGGTATATGCTGAGAATATAGAATTATACATCTGTCCTCATTAACACATCTGTCTACCCTACACAATATGGATCCTAGAAATGTCACACCTATAGAGTGCAACAGAGCCCATTCACTTTTTCATGGTCTTGGTTCAGGAAGTGTTTGTGTCATTCATTTTATCCATAGGTATTTTTGTGTGTTTGTTTTGTGTTTCATAAGTGTTTGTTGAAGTCATGAATCAAACCAACTGGTTATAACATTGCATATATATATATATATATATATATATATATATATATATATGATATATTTTTGTAATGTTGTTATATTTTGTATTAATGCAGATGACTGATTAAAAACACTTAGCAAGCTGTAAGTATAGTTCTGCACTTTATATATTATTATACTGTATATGCACCATATTCTGTACTCACACACACACACATTTATTTCTGTATTAGATGCCTCCTACAACATCATTTAAAAGGTGAAACAATTTTTTTCAGTTTTTTCTGTGTTTAGCCTGAGTCTTCTAGGGTAAACATGATTATTTAAATGGATGGTACTTTCAACGACTACATAATGCATATCAATTAACAACCTATAGTTTTTAATAAATAAATAAAATTACCTGCCTGTTACTAAAATTACTAGCCTATAGGTAAAGCATGTTTAAAACACTGCATATAACTTTTATTTATTTATTTGTCCATGTCTTATGTAGCATAGGGAATGAACTGAAAAGGACAACCACTTACGTTCCCTCTAAATAAACAAATAGTTAAGTACATACATTAACTTAAAGAGGTAATTTTCTGTACACACTAAAGCTTGACAAATCGATCATATCGATAGATGAAAATGATCTTACCTGAGGTATGCTCTCACCTGGCAGCCCCTGAACCAGCTCTGAATTCTGACAGCAGCCTCGTTCTCTTTCTGTCTGTTGTCTTCCGC
Organism: Enteromius mattozi; assembly: GCA_032359235.1. Classification (NCBI taxonomy): domain Eukaryota; kingdom Metazoa; phylum Chordata; class Actinopteri; order Cypriniformes; family Cyprinidae; genus Enteromius; species Enteromius mattozi. Next base: position 11,399,216 of record JAUMHE010000069.1, on the reverse strand, counting down.
AATCCTGTAACATGAGATATTACAGCTTAATTTATCCACTGATAATGGCATTATAAAGCGTATATTTCTTTTCTTTTTTTTTTTAAAACAGCTTTTTAATTTGTTAACGTTTTGATATAATAAAACAATGCACCACTGTTTTCAAATGTAACGAACTGAATAATTAGCGTTTTCCATTACCTGTTGCGGATAAAATATTGCTCTTTTATGTTATCAACCTGCTTGTAAAGTTTCTCAAGTCTCGCCATGTTTCCGGAAGTTTGTTGGTGTCCATGACAACGGAAGAATCCGTGCTCGCGCTGGGCAGAGTGCTTGTCAAGCACGCGCAGGGAAGGAAGTGTCACGAGCACGAGTCTATTCAAATAAGCCGGAGCTTACTGAATCTTTAGGTGATGTCATGTTGAAATCAGCTCTTTTTGAAGTATAACAAAGCAAAACTCTCGTCAGCATTTTTAATATAAATCCCGTTACAAGTTATAACGTTATAAAACTTTGCAAAATGCCAAACGAATTTTCAATATTATGTATTCTTTGGGTTAGCACGCATTTACTTATTAGTGTTTTTATAATATTTCATATTAGTCAGTCCGTTGAAAACAGTAATTTATGCAAACCGTATTCACATGTATTGTATGTATTTAATATGTTGCAAGGCATGACATTACAGGTAATGATGTGGTTGTTATTATTATAACAAAACCCTTTATTGTTGATTTTACAACGATTTTACTTTTGTATGCTTATAATAGTATGTAATGTACTGTATATTAATGTTTTTTTCTTTAATATCTGTATGCTAAGTCAAACAAATACTTTTTTCTTTACATTTACATTTTAGTCATTTAGGCCTAAAAAAAATAAATGTTGGTTTCCGATTTGTTGACAATTCTAGACATGGGTAGGTAGGGAATTTATTTTATTT
>JAUMHE010000069.1:11379452-11392098 GCA_032359235.1 Enteromius mattozi | reverse complement strand
TGTGATTAATTTCGATTAATTAATTACAAAGCCTCTAATTAATTAGATTAATTTTTTTAATCGAGTCCCGGCCCTAAATATAATATAATATAATATAATCATATTTTACATTCCTTTGTGATCATTATGGATTTATTATTGCTAATATTGGTAAATATAAATGTAGCAAGTCAATAAGACAATAAATAACCCAATGTTTAGGTAATATTTAACCCAGCAACAGTTAACCTGACCCAAAGGTTGGATCAAGTAAACAACCCAACATTTGGGGGCAAATAGTTAAACCCAGCACTTGGGTCAAAACATCCCAGGGCATGTTCTGTCCCATAGTTGGGTTTTCTTTTTAACCCAGCCTTTTTAGAGTGTATATATTCTTTTTTTTTTTTTTGTATTGGTATTAATGAGTAACAGTTGACTTTTTGTTAATATATGTTTATTGAATTAATGTGTGTATCTCCAGTCTAGTGGCTTGTCAGTAAATCTAAATTAATTGACAACAACATACAGATACATTTCATGAAATATTCACCACTTATCTTTGCATATCTAACACTCTCTCCCCCTCCCTCTCTCTCTCTCTCTCTCTCTCTGTCTCACCTGATCTGTTTCCCAATCATTATTGCTACGAAATCATTCTTTAAATTACCCAGCTATCATTTAAAGAGTTAACTACTGCCAAGTTATTAAGCCGCAAAGGTCAGACTTGTTTCTAAAGGATTATCCTTGTTAAGGAGTCGGAAAACACTAAATATTTCTAATCCTATGTTATTTGCCGCTTGGCTGGTTAAAAGCTACTTTAAGCCTCATAAAATTAAAACAGAGCGTTCCCTCAGCTGTGGCGGCCATTGAATTTGGAGGAAGAGGTGCAGAGCCAAAATGTTGCGACAGAATTAAATGTCAAAAATCTTCTCAAGTTGTAGATATATTGTTCACACTGGGTGGTTTTGATTAATACATTTAATCTAAATCATGTGAAGGTTCCTCCTCCTTTTATCCATAAAACGCAATAGGACACAAATCAGTTTTACTGTAGCTTGATAACAATTGGAAAATAATGCATTTTCCCACCCAATAAATTGTTGCTTACACCCCTAACCAAAATCAATTCATCTCCCTCGAATTTATTAAAATCCCAGCTATAAATCTTCCACAATGTTTGTTCATCTGCTTTTGTGATACATTTCTATCACGTTTGTTCTGGTCTAATGTTTTCCCTGTCGCTCCTGCGTAAAATGGAAAAATCTATTTTGGACCAATTGAATAGTTAAAGAAGTGCGATCCTGGTGAGGTGCTGTAAATAGAATCGATAAAGATAGCAGTGTGCGGTGAAGATAGCACCTTTCCCCTTGAGTTTTTGATTAACCCATCCGACAGTGAACCTGACAGCAATATACCGGCGCTGTGTATGCGAGGTATTCCCCGAGGCCCTCTTTTTGTCTTTTCATAAACCGTTCTAGACATGTTTGAAAGAGTTTTTATTGGCCTGCGTGTGTGCGCAAATGTGAGCCTGTACATGTGAGGATAGTTGTTGTTTTTTTGTTTTTTTCAGCAAAGGTGGGCTGGAGAGAATTTTTCAGGCCTAATAACTGCATTTGGTATATTTAGAAATCATTTACACCATTCCATGTGACCAGATCTTTACCTGAGGCTATGAATTGATTGGCCACGTTAAGAGTATGTCGCACAGCAGTTCCATTTAAAATATGAAGCAAACCTCATCAGATGCTGTCAACATCCAGCTAACACTTTGGTAGTTACCATTTTATGCCAAGATTTTATATTGCAAAGAGATGGTCCTCAATCCATCTGTGCTCTACGACTAATGATTTGGGTGTGCTTCAAATATGAGGATACAATACGCCTCATTGCTGCACATTGTCCAATTTACTCTTGATCAATTACCCATTCTACACCGACAGGGTCAGTCGAGAGAAGCAGGGCTTTGTGATTTATTCTGGGTGTTAAAAAATAATTTGTTTGGATTGATTAACGTTAATTAATTATGCTAATTATATGGGACGAAAACAGATGTTTCCCCTTCTAAGACTTTAATTACAGGCTCTTGCTTTACCAAGAAAACAACATTTAGTGCAGTTTTAAAATCTTAAAGGCTGTAAAACCATCACTTAAGAATTAGTCCTGCACAACAATTTGCATTGCTTATGGAGTTATTACAATAATGCATGATATATGTCAGTATCACATTGGATAGCAGTCATTATTTATTTGGTATGCATTGTTAAATATTGAATATTTACATGCTCATATCTGCATTTTCTTTAATTGTTGTCATCTAACACACACCTAAAGTTAATTATTATAAACACTAAAAATTTAATAACACTGTTTTTTTTTTTCATTTTAATTCATTTTAAGCTCAAAATAAATATCTATTTTCTAAACTGTCCATTATAAATGCCTAAATTCACTTATTAAATTAAAATCTGTTTATTTTAGTATTTAATTTTTTATTTATTTAAAAACTCTTGTATGGAGTTTTAATATTTAAAAATAAATGTGAAAATGATTATAGGCTTATCAATCCATATCTTCTGGATCTTCTCCATATACATATTCCGTCACGTAACTTAAGGTCTGCTTCGGCACTTACTCTTGTACTTCCACGTACACAGACAGCTTCCATGGGGTCACAAGCTTTTGGTTATGTGGCACCTTTTTTATGGAATGCACTTCCTGTTGAGGTTCGAGTCTTCTAGTTTTTAAATCTCATCTAAAAACATGTTTGTTTAGGCATTTTGTTATGATTTTATGTTGTTTTTTGTATTGTTTTTTAACTAATGAAGTTGTTTTATTTCTGATTTGTAAGGTGTCCTTGAGTGCCATGAAAGGCGCCTTTAAATAAAATGTATTAATAATAATAATAATATCTGCTTCCTTAAATGAATGTCATCATTTAAAGATGAAAAGAAAAACGTAATTGTTTTTCCTGTGATCAGTAGGCCTTCTAAGCTACACAAACGACAAAAATGTTTTCTGGATTCTCCCCTGTTCCTTTGGTGTTGCATGTGTGATAGGGTTGTCCTCTTTCTTCAACAGGAGCTGTCATCATAACGTGCCAATCATTCTGTTCTCTTGTCTGTCAGGCTTTGATATGGTAATTCACCCTGACTGACTGCAATAATGACCATACTTCTGGGTGTGATTAAGTGCATAGCTCTTCTGCCTAGCCCCGCTAAACTAGAGAGAGCCACACTGACCCTTGTGTGACTGCCTGGAGGCCCCTGCTGTCAGTCCCACCGACCACATTAGCACACTTGACTTGAACGTATCACAGAACGAGCCTTGATCCAGCAGACTTGAACATTTGTATCTTTATTTATGTTCGCTTTATGAAATCCAAGCGCTTGGATGAAATATATTTGATTTAATGCCATTGTAGGCTTGTAGATTACCCTTTCTTCTGCCTTTTTATGTATAATGTATAATGCAGAAGATCTTTAAACAAATTGCAGTTTACAAAAAACTAATCTTAGTCTTAATCGCTTTCATGTTGCTCATGACCTGTTCATAAATGATACATAAACACTGCTAATTGCTTGTGAATAATGCACGTAATGACTGCGTTTCATTATCCAAAGCTGAATGTTTGTATGGCTATTAGTGTAATACATGAAAGCGGAGGAAGTTTTAAGTTGGTCTACATTTAACATTTTTAGTCTCAGCAATACAGCTGTGTTCTTTAATCCAGGCATAGGGGCATGTAATGCTTTATCATCATCTCTCTTCTCAGGAGTTTAATGATATAGAGGTTGATTCTGAAACTCAGAGCCAGTGACGTCCTGCATGCGGAGCGAGAGAGGAACTGCTGATAAAGAGACACAAGCTGTCTGCTGTGATGTAGTTAAACTGTTATCGATAGCAAGGAGGAGACATAGATCATTCTGGAGTGTATTTTTGCGCATGCCCGTTTACACTCTGTGAGCGTAAGGCCGATCTTCACATTGCTCAGTCTCAATGTCATTTAGCTTCAATGGCAGAGAGGTGTGGCTACAGGCACTGACTTCAATAAAACATTTAATGTTTTATCATTTATGCTGTTTTCACAGTTAACACCTGTGATAACCAGGACATATTTGTACATTTACTGTAGCAACATAATACACATCCAAGACATTTAAAGACATTTGGATTATATACTTCCTTTTTTTCTTTTTCTTTTTTTTTTATTTGGGATCAGTAATATATTTTTAATTCTCTTAAAAATGTTTCATATGCACACAAAGACTGCATTTACTTAATCAAACATACTGTAAAAACAGTAATATTGTGAAATAATATTAATATTTAAAATAAATGTTTTCTGTGTTAATATATTTTAAAAATGTATTCCTCTGATAGCAGAGTGGAATTTTGACCCTTTAGAAATATTTCTAAGACATTAATTTGGTGCTTAAGAACACACGTATTTCATATAACTATCAAAACTGTGATTTATTTTTCTTTTCAGATAGAAAAATGACATCTAAGATTCCTTTCAGATATATCTGTTATATGTATTTTTCAGAATAGAAAGTAGAAAGACAGAAAGACAGCATTTATTTGAAATCGAATATATTTTACAATACCATTTCTTGTCTCTTTTGATCTTTTTATTGTTTCCTAGCATTTTTTTTTTTTTCAACAAAATCTAGTAGTGGATATTTTACAGATTATTTTGGCATGCATTCTAAAAAACTATTATCATTATTATTGTTGTTGAATTTTTTAAAAAAAAATGAAATCTTATTTAAAAAGTACAGATTTAATCTCTGAATGATTATTTTAAACATAATGGACATCTCACAGTGAGCCAGCGCAGCGAAAGATGCTAAACAGGCTTATGTGACTCTGAGCTGAACTGCAGGGTAAAAAGTCACTTCAGCCAGTCTATATCAGCTGACAGGAAATGTCACACTGGAGGAGGCTGATCCAGGATCTGATCTACAGCAAATTTCTATCTCATCCACCCCCTCCCTTGCCCTCTCTCACCCACTCCCACAACAGCTTAACTGCATGGATTTGCTGCTGAAGTTTGAGCAGTTTGAAATTAAAATGTATTGCTCATTCTCAATGTATTGATTCACACCTTGCTGTGTCAATATTAACTGCAGCTAGTTTTCCAATAAGAAGTAAAGATCTGCGGGATGGGCAGAGTAGGGCTCTCTCTCTCTCTTGCTCTTGCTCTTGTTCATTCTCTCTCTATTAGATTTGAGTTAACTTGTCACAAGTTTAAACACAACACTTTCATTTACAATATCAGCAACAAACGTCACTGAATATGCTTTGTACTGATGGATATTTCATCCAAGAAGTGTGCTACAGTGTCTTTGGACTTAGCTTTTATCTTTTATTTTTTTATTGTGTTGCAACTATCTATCCCCGACCCACCTCCACTTTTGTGCAATGCCCATTTGCACATTTGTAATCCTCAAGCTGTTTAATTTGCATTCTGCTATGGAAATTTATCACTATCACCACTTCAACATATTTATTTATATTATATTATATATATATATATATATATGTTTTAAAAGTAATTATCTATTGATACTACTACTTCATAGACTGAATAACAATAAACTGACTGATCCTGAACTTGGTAAATTAGGGCAGTGGATATTTCATTTAAATTCCTGAAAGGGAAACAGAATGCTCAATTTTGTGCTGTGGTTTCTCTTGAGAAATGTTAATAATTTTTTGATTGTTTTTTAGAATTATTTTTTGTCTGAGTAAAGTAATATCTGTTTTTAACAGGACTTAATTTGTTAAAATAGCAATATTGTAAATTATTATTGCAGTTTAAAATACTTGTTTTTCTATTTTTATTATGTTTTATGTGTAACTTATTTCTATAACTTTTTAAAATATAATACGCTGTAGCAAATATTTCTACTGTCAGTTTGAACTGCTTTGTAAACCTGAAACATAATTTTTAAAACTGTGGTTTGATTTCAAACAAAGACTAAATAAGGACACCTTTTATCTGATGTCAAGTACATAAACTTTATTTGTGCTCACTCAGCAAAGTTTAATTCATCACAGATTATTTTCCAAATAGTATCTCCTTATAAAAATCAGAGATGGTCTCATATAGAAAATATGCCTAAACGAACATCTACAAATTGTTCCCGAAATTAAGCAAACATAATGAACGGTAAGACATGAAGCAGCAAGATGAAGTTTATGACACATCCTTCAGCTGAAACAGCTCTATCTATCTCTCTCTCTCTCACCTCAGTGCAGTGGCCCTGTCAGCCTAATCCTATTCCTCCTCTCATTGTCAATACCCATCTAATTCTACTTTAACAACAGTAATTGTCTGGTAGAGTAGAGGCTATAGATTTGCTTTCCTGATGACTCCTTGACTTTTTTCCATTGGTAATACTAATAGAATTCCAAATCCTCGCCACTGTGATCGTGTCATGAGTAGGTCAACAGTTATGTCAAGGTCCTATTGGAAACTACACATCTAACATCTTAATTTAGATTTAGCCATCTTTTTTCCTCCCCTCGCACTCTCTCCACTATCCCTCTCCTGTTCCATCTTTCTTCTTAAACTAGTCATGTATGAGAAATTGCGAGCGCGCTTTCAAGCTAGGGCGCTCGTTCCATTATTACAGAATTAATTTAATTCTGCGACATTCAATTCTTGCATGTGAATTATTTGGCCCGGGCCATTATTGGATGCGTTCCTGTCGGCACTTGAAGGATTAGAGATTTGATTTCCATACAGCTGGCACCTTCTGGGAGGGACCGGGTGACTACCGCTCATTTATTTTTATTTATAGACTTTTGAATTGAATTTCTGATCAATGAGGGAGGACGGTTTGTGCTCGCACACTAAGTTTCAACTGAAAGAAAGAGCGCAGGAGAGAACTCAGAAGAACACACAATTGATTGTGTCTTCGTGTGGGGCTAGGTTTCGGAGGATGATGTACGTTGTACCGTCCCGATATAGCAGAGCCACGACTAGGCTCATGAGAGTGCAGTTACCTTGTGAGGACTGTGAAGGGCAAGAGGCCATCTGTTTGTGACTGGAAATGGTTTACATTGTGTACTGAAAGCACAGTCCTCTGGGAAGCAGATTTTATATTTCTCTATAGAACAAGTCTATTTTAACAAATGACCTAAACCTTACATATTTGTTCAGCTCCTTTGGTACACATTTCCTCCCACATTTACCATTTTCACAGTGAGTGTCGTAGTTAGTCAGCGCAGAAGTTTTGAAATCACTTATTATGATCCATAGGATTAGGATTTTTGTTAATCTGGTTTACAGTAGATACATAAATTAAAATAGTATTTCACCAAGGTTTTCTTAACTTTTGATGTTTTTTTTGTCTTTTTTCATTTTCAGACATTTCATTTAAGTATCAATTTTGACATTGTTTAGAAGAAAGTGTGTACAAATTAGATAATTGAAGTTGTAAATAATTAAAAGTTGTCTGTATGGTATTACTTCTTATTGTATTTATTTATTTATTTTTAACATAAAATGTATTGGTCTTTATGTGTGACATTTTATAGATGCCTCTGTATTTTAAGATTTAGGTCAAAAGCATAGTATAATATTTTGTGTTTTTGTCATGTGTGTGTATATTTATGCTATGCTGTGAGGACCAAATCTCCCCACAGGGATAGTAAAACCGGACATTTTTGACATTGTGGGGACTAGCCTGTGGTCCCCTTGAGGGAAAGAAAATATTAAAAATAGTTAATGATGTTTATCCAAAGATGTAACAATGCAAACTGGTTTTCTGTATGTGGTAGATGTGTGTGCTAATATTTTCACTCAGAAAAGCTCTACAATACATAGCTCCAGTAATCCTGCATTACCTGCTGCTCTGGAACATTTTTCTTTCTTTTTTGTTTTTATTAAATAAATAAAAAATAGAATTAGAAATTGCATTGCAGATATAATTTTAAAAGATTCAGTTTTGATCATTTATTTTTGTATAGATTTCTTCATGCATCAGGGAGCAGTTCATTTAAAAGGTTTTTATAATGTCTGATTTGTCTTTGGTATCAAAAGGTTTAAAAACGCTTGATGTTGGAGAAACAATTAGGAGACGTTTTTCCTCTCAGAGAGGCTCTCCAATATAGCAAGTTCCACGCTACTACCTGCAGCTGTGAAGTATTTTTCCAGATTCTGTCCATTTCTTCTCTGATTTTACTTGTCTAGCACCTCGAAGCTCCATGTTCAGCAGCCTTCATCTCATATTATGATCCATCTACTCCCCAGATGGGCCCACCACCTCAATACAAGGCCACGTCCAACCATATACGGTAACAAGGTCAGTGATGAGAACAGGCTCCACAGACTGGGATTAATTTCCCTTTTTACAGTTGCTTTTTATGGTTGCCTGTCTTTTGTTTCATGTGCTCTGGCGGTGCGGAGCTGTTCTAAGTAGGCAGCACTTCATTAGGTCAGCCTGCAGGCGTGAAGGTTCCACTCATTACTGAACACCGCACCTCCAGTGCCCCTGCACTGATGGAGCTTAATGGGATTGAGTATGGACTTAAGGACCTGATTGAGGCCATTTTCCAATTCCTCAATAATTAATACAGTCAGACATTTTGAAAATATTATTGGTCTTGAGTCAGTGGGCTTAAGGAGGAACTTGTGCTGACCAAGCGATCCCTTTCTCGTTCTTTGTCTGTTAGTCTGTCTGCTTGTATCTTCCAGTATCTCTCGATCAGATGTTAGGAAGAAGAGCAGACGAAGAACGTACACTCAAACGGGGTGAAAAGGTAAATTAGGTTGTCATGCTAATTTAGTGTCAGGTGACTGTGTAATTGAATGCATAAGGGAGGCAGTGGAGGCAGGCTGAACTTGACCCAGCTAAAACGAGCTGACCTTGAACCCCCCTCCCCCTTCCGTCGCTCCTCGCAGACCCACTTGCACCGGCGGCTGCCGATTCGCACTCACGCTGCCCTCAAGATCCACGTGCTAGAGGTCAGCAAATTAAGCCAATAAATCTCTTAGCTTCTCCTTGGCTGTAGACATCACTTACATTAAAACGGGACGTTTGCAAATTTTGACTCTTGTCTAAATGTAAATGCTGCCGGAGTTTCTCAAACGCTCATGTGAAATTTTCAGTTGCGTTCCATCGCTGTGCTTTGGTGTCCTTTTTTTGAGGACATCGTTCATGCATAGTCCATGTGTGCGGGCAAACGGTGTTTTGCACATGCAGTACAAACTGTTTTTTGATCGAAGCGGAATGAAAATGGTTTTCTAAAGCTCTTGTCTTGTTTGCATTAGCGCTCGCGCTGGAACAGATCCTTCTCGGAATGTCTTTTAAATAATTCACAACACAATCACACCTGTTTCCCCCCCGATCAAAAGATGGATATCACAGGTCATCCATTCTTCCAGATAAAGGTGACCTCTCCTTTCTCCCTTTAAAAGACCGTCTCAGTTTGGCTTTTACCGAAAGCACCTTTGCTCTTAGGAAAAGACAACTTTTACCTTGTACTCACTCTCATTATGTTTTGCATCCAGGCCCTGGTGACCTTCTCCTAACTGTGCGGGAGATTTATTGCTTGAAACGCAACTTCTTCTAAGCATGGGGAAACAATGTGCTGCCCGTGTCATTAGGAGAAAGAGAAAAGGAGGAGTGTGTGGAAGGTGTGTGTGCGGGTGTCGAGGTATAGGATTTAATCAGAGACACAATGAGGGGACGGAAAGAAGGAGAGGACATCTAAGGGATAAGGGCACAATGAGATGCCAGAGATTGAAAGTAGCATGGAGTATTCCGGCGTGTGGGCTTATGTGAGACAGAGTGTGTGTGTGTGCGTACGTGTGACACAGAGACAGAGCACAGAGAATTCATTAGCATGGAAAGGCAAGATAGAAGCCTTTGAAGGACAGCCGCGATCCGTCTGTCTGTGTGTGTGTGTGTGAACTTCGGAAAAGCTCCTGAAGATTGTGTCGTCTGTTTTGCTACAAAACAAGAGATCATAAAAATGCTTATGTTACAAAATTATGTTGTTATCATATTTAGGTTTCACTGCAAAAAGTTTCTACACACTTTTGTCTCTCTTTGCCTTCTATGAGCATCAGTGAGTGTTCGTGGTCTTTTGTGATAGTTGTGCGTGAGTTCCAGGTTTGTCTTAAGCAGTGATGTCTCCAGATCATATAAGTACTTTAGTTTCCCAGAATTCTCTGCACATTTTAGTTCCACACCACAGTTGCCGTAGAATGATGAGATTTTGCCATTTTATTGATATGTACACTACTTTTCAAATGTTTAAGGTTGGTGAAGTGTCTTATGTTCACCAAAGCATTTACTTGACCAAAAATAGACAAGCATTACAACTACACTGTAACTAGTAATATAATTAAATATTAGTGCAATTTAAGATAACTTTTTCATAACTTTGTATTTGAAATAGAAATATTTTGTAAATGTCTTTTTCCACCTTAATGAAGTCTTGCCTAATGCTCAATAATAGTATACATTTAAAAAAATAAATAAATAAAATCTTGCTAACCACAAATGTTAGCCACAAATGGTACTGAAGTTAAATGTTGATGTTCAAGGAGGTTAAATATATTATTAATAACCAGTGATATGTGTTTAAACAGGATAAAGTTTTGAAATTCTTGGAATATGTAAATATCTGTTAGGCAGCTTCATTAGGGCAGTACAATATTATTTTGTATTTTTTAACTTTAGTATATATATATTTTTTAATCATATTTTTACTTAATTTTAGATTTTCTTTATTTGATTTTACAAATGCTAAACATCTTATATATTCTGTGATGTATGTAAACATGAGCACAATTATATTGTTATAGTAATGCTCTGTATAGTAATGTTACATTTGAGAAATAGTAAAATGGAAAGTAAAAATGTAAAATTTGTAAAATTCATTGTAATTTAATATTTTTGCATAAGCATCACATTTTCAGAGGTGTCATGCTGCCCTTTAACAAATGAACCCGTTCCCTAGGTTAATCAAATACAACATTCATTGCTCTCTGTTATGCTTTTTTTATGTTATGTAACTAGACATTTCAATATGACAATATGAATTGCGCTGTTTTAGAGCTGATGGTTCTTGAGTGCTTCAGTACTTGTGATGACAGGCGGTCCGTTTCCAGCACTCGCTGGCTGCATTCTGTGTCATTGTTTTAAGCTGCGGCACAGAGTGTGGAGATGGATGGAGCCATGTGGGTGAAGCCGCTTCAGTTTCCCCACTGCCGGTGCCTGCCTGTCACGCCAACTCTCACTAGACCAATTAATTATGATGGCCTACTTATGATGTTTAATTGTGATGATTTATAGAGTAAATAAATATATTTGCGAGGACAGCATCTGCTCTGTTGGGATGAAAAGGTGCCGCTTTATTCCTGTTGTAGTTGTTTTTGTTTTGTTTATTTATTCAAAAAAAGAAAATGGGACATGAAGCATACAAAAAAAAATTTAAGTGTGCTCGTTAGGCAAGGAGGAAATATCAAAATAAAAATTAATATAAAGCTTGCAGATCAGTGGCTTGGGATCGCTGGTATCCTAAGCTGAAGAATGAAAGGTGTATCCAGATAGCTAGGTATATTTTCACATTTGTTTAAACTGAAAATGGAGAAAAAAAGTGTTTCTAAATGCTTAGTTTAGTGTTTCTTTAAATTATTTAGTATTTAGTATTATAACTTTTTTGTGCTGACATGGTGGTGACAATGCTCGTGTCTCTATTTTGAGAAATACGTTCAGTCTTTGGTATGTTTTTTGTGTATGTGTGTTCAGAAGTTCACGGATGCATGAGGCAAGCAGTCCCCCTGGTGAGCAGGGCCGGCCGGGACAGGGGCTTGACCCTTCCTCTGACCCCTCATCATTTTCGCCGGCAGGTGACGCTGGCAATTACAGCCTCGACTACTGGCCGCGTCCGGCTGCTTCTGTAGGGCCGGTGATGAATTGCAAATGGCTGGCACCCAGCGCACAACTCCAAACTCAAATAAATCTTCAGCGTGTAATAATGACAGGAGCAGGGAGAAGACTGGCAGCTATAACAAGGCAGCCAGTGTCACCCACTTACGCCAGGCTTTCAAGATCCATCATTACCTGCCAGGCCCCACGCTAAGGTGAGCCGGACATGCAGGCCCAAAAGAAAGATGTGTTGTTTGCAGTGGAGCATCCAGCCAGTCCCATCTGGCATGCTGCAAATGGGATTTTCACCCCCCTCTTCTTTCTACCCTCTTCTCTGACCGGTCTGACTGAAGCTGTCTGTCACCTCAGGTAGGTTTCGGACGTCCAGTCTCAGCGAGAAAGGACCAGCCTGGCTGCGTATGCTGGTTATTCTTAGAATATCAGCGCAATGATGTCATCAAGACCGGGGACTGTAGTTTTGTCCTTTTGACTTCAATTAATGAATTTTTCTTTATTTAAAATTTTTATTTTTTATTTTTAGGCATAGATACCACTTACTTTTTGGCCTTTTGCCTTGAGCATAGGACGCAGACAGGAAATGTTGGGGAGAAGGGAGGAAACAAGACCACAACAAGCCGATGTCAGACTGCTGTTTGAGCAGCACGGCTAGTTCTCAATGCAAATAAACTACTAAACCTTGACTCCTCTTAACCAAAAATACAGTAATAGTATGATGTGAATTATTCTTATATTATTATTATTATTATTATGTTAAA
>JAUMHE010000069.1:11351186-11379111 GCA_032359235.1 Enteromius mattozi | reverse complement strand
TATGTATGTGTGTGTATGTGTATGTGTGTGTATTTTAAAGAATAGTTTATTCTACTGTACATTTCTAATTATAGTATTTATTTTTATTTTATTTTTTTTACATTTTGTAAAATTTTCTGATAAAAGATACTGTATTTAAATACTACATTTCTACTAAGTTTCAAGTCAGTTATTTCTATCTTTTGATATAGCGTATCAGTAGGAAATATCAGTTTACATTTCCAAACATTAATTTTGCCATGTCTCCAAGATGCTTCAAGAAACCTATACCTGCAAAACTACCTGATAAGCTATGTGCAAGTGCATCTAGAGCAAAAGCTGCTTTCGATGCAAATGATGGTCACACCAAATGTTGATTTAATTTAGTTAATAGAAGTTAATGGATAAAGAAAATCTATTTATGGCCTTATTTTTGATAGCATACTCATTTTGCAGCATTTTTACAGAAGTGCCTAAAACTTTTTACACTAGCTTTGCAGGTAGGTTTTAGGTTTTAGCTGTTGCAAAAAAAGTATCTCACTGGATTATTATTATTACAAGTGATGGCAAAATGAATGTTTAGAAATGTAAACTGATATTTCTAACTGACACGCTACAGCAAAAGATAGAAACAACTGACTTAAAACCATCTTTTAGCTTCTGAAAATACTAATCTTTATATATACAGTATATGTTCACCATTTTTATATTTTTATTTATAATAAATAAGCTGTGTAATTTGTGAACAATGAATCATATAAATTAATAACCATAATCAATTAAATGTTTTTAATAAACTATTTTTGATCAACCTATGAATACAAAGTAGACAATCTGCCAGTTGTGTTGGCAGTGTTTCTTTTTAATTAATCTCTCTCTCTCTCACACACAGTTAGTGCTAACTGATCACGAATGCCTGGAGTCAATACTTCCTGTGAGTAATAAACTCTCTGTGAGATGGAGCAGCTTGCTGTAACACTCATGTACATGGCTCATCAGTGACCTGTGAGTCCTGGACCCAGACCCTGTGAATCCCCTCTCCTCTTTGTATTGTGTGTGGTGATAAATCTTTAGCTCCCTGAGAGGTGCTGGACTGATGCAGATGGGTGAGAGGGTGATGAAGCAGGACCTAACCATGGCCCCTCTCTCTCCTCACCCCTCTCTCTCTCTCTCTGGACTCTGATTGCTGTATAAACAGGGGTGTCAGGAGCTGCAGATATCACGAAGTGAAATTTAGGCAGTTTGTTTCCACCCAGTCAAAGGCTGTTCTGTGGCCTATTTTTGGAGGCCCCTTTGGTGGCCTTACCATACGTTTCCACATAATTTATGGTGGCACTGTAACATATGGACTTTTCATCACTGTCCAGCCCCAAACTCCCTCTTGAATGTTATGTTCTCAGCATTGTTGCTACTCTCTCTCTCTCTCTCTCTCTCTCTCTCTCACACACACACAAGCTCTCTCTTTGAATCGTTTTTTAAACTTGAAGATTTTGTTTTCCTTCTTTCTTACTTTCTTATTTAGTTTTGAAATTCCTTTTAGTTTTTGTTCACTCCAGGATAATAAATAGTTTATAAATACATAGTATATAATGCATAGTTTTTCATATAATTTCATTAGCAAATTAAATCATACAGAACAAACCAAGGCTAATTATCAGTAACCATGGGTTTTTCAGTCAGAAATCCAATTACGTAAATACACACCTTTTCTCTAGCAATGATTTTGTATATAAGCTTGAAACAACTAGTTTTTTTTCTTATAAACTATATTTCAGTATTATAATATTTTTAAATGTCTGCTTAATAAGAAGAGAACACCTGGAAATACACTGGAAAACATTCAGACAATACAATTTTAGACTAAACAAAATTAAATTACAGTAGATTTGAATTCTTCTTTTTTTTTATGTCCGGTAGGGGGCAAGTTGTCACATTTTAAATTTACAGTACAGCTAATTGTATTTCTATCTAGTATTTGTAACTTGATATTTTTGTGTTACATATTGTTATTCTTGTTCCACAAATTATTTTACTTTATTAATTACTTTTTTAAAAAAAATTTAGAAGCCCTGCAGCTTCTATTGACAACTTACCTTATAAAGCGCAACAACGTTTCTGTTATTTGTTGTCAAGACGTTAAGATATATGCTTATACAGAAACTAAAAAATAAATCTATCCACTAGAGTAAAAAACAGGGAATTTATAAAAAAATTGTATTTGTAATTTGTATATTTATAGAATTAGTACTTGTATAATTAGTACTCTATTGTAAAAATAGAAACTCTTACTTTATTTGCTGCAGCTCTATTAATTAAGTAATGTTCAGTATTTTCACTGAATAAGATCCCTTGCTTCATGAATCACATTCTGTTACCTTTAAAAATGTATGTGTTTTCTTAAAGGGGAAAAAATGAAAGGAGCCTAGCAGAGAAATACACAAACTACAGCATGTTAACACACACTGCTAATTAAGCAGCGGCCGGCACACGTTAGATTTAGTACTGTAACTCTGACTGGTAATTTGCCGCCGTTTACATGGCTGATGTCTCTGACGATGGTAAGAGAGAGGAGTGATAGATGTGTGACTGGACACTAACCATTGAAGGACTGCAAGCTTCGTACTGGCTCACAGCTGTGGCGTATTTATGTTATCACAACATTTTCTGCCATTACTGAAGCCTCATCGTACTGAATATAAATGACTGATTGTTGCTATAAAATGAGCAAAATGCATTTTAAGGGAATTGTTTTTTTAAGGGAATTTTTTTAAATGCTTTGATAATCTGTATGTCTTCATGCATTTTACTATATGAGTTAAAATAGCATTGAAGACATGAATCACTAAAGTATTTAAAAATACGTGCAGCAATTTTAACTTTGATACTATTTTATAGTTTGACATTAAAAACAAACACTCCAGTTTCATTGGCTATTTGTTATAAAAAAAAGTAAACAATAGTAACCTCAACATTTTAATTGTGCATAGTTACTATAAAATTAAAACTACTACAAATAAACATTGCAGTAATTTACTTCATCTTCTGTCAGTGAGAAATTATTATTTTGGGTAGATTCAGTCAAATCATATTTGATGCGTGTGTCTGTGTAAAACACTTATTAGACACATGCTGTAATTTCTCACTGAGACACTTTGAGAGATATTCAGTGATGCTTAGCTGCAATCTGCTTGTGTTTAGTTAATGGATGAGACGTGTTACTGATGTCTTCCTCTCTGATGTGCTGGAGCCCTAACCTGCATAGACAGCATAGCAGCGTTTTTCTGACTCATCTTCCCTACATTTATAAACATCAGCATCAAAGCTTTGCTTTTCAAATGACACTGGAAATCCCCATCCCTCAGACGCACACGGACGTGGATGTCTGTTTTTGTCTCATGACTGCATTCATATGAGGTCATGACATTGTCACCTCAGCACATGGTCTACTTTTCATTTATATATATATATATATATATAGTGAATAAATTGATTATATAAAAAAATATATTATTATTACTTTGACAGAAGACTGAGTGATTATGATTCTTTTTAGTTTCATCAACTGAACAGTTTGCTGACTGTTAATAATAAGTATAAATTGTTTGTTTGACAAACTTGTTTTAGTACAATGTATTTTTCATGTATTTACAATTCATTCCATTTTGTTCCAAGTGGCACAAGAGAATTAATGCAGAATTGTTATTTTTTTAAATTTAAGTAATTACATTACATTACATTAACAATTGCCAAACAAATAGTTATTTTCCCCTAACCAGATTGCATTTATTATTAGATTTAAGCTATTAAGTATACTGTTCAAATTAAAAAACAAAACAAAAAATATATATGTATTTTAGATTATATTTTGTTTTTCTGTGATGCAGGTGAGTGATTTATCTCCACAGTTAAATATTACTTAACTGACAAAATAATTACATTTTATTTTCAATAAATATTTCTACACATTCAGTTTTGGAAACGCTTTGCTTTTTGTTATTAAGAACTGGTTTCTCATTCTGACATTGAGATGATTGCGATTGTTTAAAGTCCTCTGCGGCAATGAACTCAATCCCTATTAAAACACAGAAAACAGTACATTTTTGTAATACCTCGCAAAAAAACTGAAAAAGTCAAAACCAAGCCTCTGATAAATCTTCCTACTGCGCCGTGCTATTGATTATTTCTGCCAAAAAGCTCCCCTGAGGACCCCCTCTGTGTTTATGCCGCCATTCGTTCACATCAATATATCTATCCAGTATATTCATGTTGCCGTTCAAAACGGGACTGCTCTGAAATCCACGTCGACCACGCAAGTCCTGTTGTCTTGTGGAGACCGAACTTCAGATCACTTCAAACAACAGCAGCACTTGTACAAATCTAGCTGTGGAGGGTTTGATAAGCTATGTCTGGTTGTTGCATTATTCTTTACTAATTCTATGGAGTATAGAAATGTGGATTGGTGTGGTGTGTGCGTAATAGCATGTGACAGCCAGGGGCGATTCGGGGGTGGATGTTAGATATTATATTATACCCCACTCAACCTCCCAGCCTCCTGCCCCTCATATTAGCACAGTCTTTTGTTTCAGCCAAGTCAAATACAACAATGTCTTGCTACAGTGAATGAAAAACAGAGTGTGTGTGTATGATTGCGGGGTTCCTGCTCTGTGACTCATGTTGCCCTCAGTTAGCCAGCAGAGGCCACTCACAGCATATCATACAGCTGACAGTCAGATGCTGACTGCTTTCACCAGCACACACACATTCCCACAATCAAACGTTCACACACACACACACACACACACAGTCATTAATATGCTATGCATACATAAAGCATTTCCTTTAAAAGAGCTCTGCTTTGCATTGTAGTTCAATTTGCATTTTTTTTTTTAATCTCAGACTTGCATCCTAATTTTTTCTGTATGCTAAGCAATTTAACTATATAATACTTACAATGTCTTTGTATTTTTTCCATTAAATTTTTTAAATCATATTTTGTGTTTTTAACAATGTAAATACGCATCTTTGTTCACTTTTTAGCATTTTGGCAAGCTTTCTGGACTGATCCAATGCTGAAAATCATCAGTCAGTTGCTCGTAAAAGCTGAGAAATGATTTATCCATGAAAAAATATTAACTGGAGTCTGGACAATTGATCAGCCGATGATGAATGCGAGGCATGTGGATTACAAGGGAGAGCAGAAAGGCAGTAAATACAGGTGTCGTTTTTGCTGAAATACACCATGTTACGCTGCCATCACACAGCTCTAAAATCACCTAAGAGAGACATGTTATAGATTCATCACATGTGGCTTTTATCCTTGTCTTTTTATGCCGTGATATTGTAGTCCTGTGAATCTTATATAATCAAAATGGAAGTTTTTTTGTAATTGATTTATGTTCTAAAAATGCATGAATTTTTTTAGCTTTAGGCTTGTATACAGAAAAAAAAAGTTTAATGATCAAATTATAAGAATTTAGTAATTGTGCTAACCATATGTGCTTATGCTTTAAAAACAGAATAGTTCCGGTGGAAAACGCACAGTGCTGGTCTCGTCTCCCAGATCAACTCAGCGGCTCATCCTGTCATACAGAAGCGTGCGGTATGCCGTGATCCGCCTGAGAAATTAAAAAAGGGAAGTGTTTCTGTCAGCCTAAGCCCAGGATTCACGACCCAATCCACCACGGAGGACTAATGAAATCATCCTAATCCTTCCACCTCCCCTCACCCTCCTAATGCACATTCATTCACTATTCTATCTTTACCAGGGGAAAGGGAAGCCGAATCAATATAGTCCACAGCTTTGTATGTAAAGCAAAGGAAAGTAAAGGAAATATCTCACTGATGAAGGCATATAAGGGAATAAACCTTATCACTCTTCAGCCGTTTTTCTTTCTCTCCTTCTCTCTCTCTCTCCCTCTCTCTGAAGGTTGAGGAAATTCCAAGCTTCGGAATGAACCTTTTCCTGTAATCGGTCCCTGAGGCTGTGTCATAATTCTGTATACAGTATCACGATAATGACATTCCAATAATCATACGCATCATAAACCCAAGCTCTCGGGTTCGCAGAGTGAGGATGATCAGACGCTCTGTGTCATGCAGCTGACCTGTAATGTTACAGTGATGTGATTGGCCATAATCCCACTGTGAATATGGGATTTTATTCACTTTTAATTATGGTTTCCTCCTCATTTTCAGTAATTTAATATTAATAAAAAAAGCATAAAAAAAGAACACTTATAGTTGAAGAAATGTATATTTTTCTAGTGTAACTAAACAGAAATAGAGAAAAATATTAATTGTTTCAAATAGGTTTCACGAACACACAGACAAGCAAATAGCTCCGCCCCGAACTCACTCCATTGGTTAAGCCACATTTGCTATTATTGCACTGTATGAGATAAACAAACACAGAGCAAGTTGCTCTGAAGTGTAATGCAAATTATTTTGCGCATTTGCAAATTTTTTTTAAACAATTAAAAACTGTGCACGTGAATTTTACATTTACAGATTATTAAGCTTTTATTTGTGTGTATTCATAGCGTGTAGCTCGCACAGCTTCAGTCAGCAACACACACATCTTTTCCACTCTGTTACTCCCACTTCTCAAAAGACTACTTTCTTAAACCCACAGGTAGTAAACAACCAATTTTATTCTCAAGAATAGCCTCAGCTTCCATCAACCTCATGTTTATTTTCGAGCAGTGCAAGGGGAGAGAGCCCAGCGCAGAGTGGTATTGTGATATTTTTGCTACGATAAGTCCATAAATAAGATTAATACGGCGTAGAGGAGGTTGTCGGCAGGCCGGGCTAAAGGAAATAAGTTGGCTGTGAACAGAGAATACTGTAAACTGAATGAATCAGTGGGGTCCAGGGCCAGATAATGTGATCATGAGTCCATGTAACTCAGCATGACAATGGGCGCAGGCTTCTCTGCCTCCATGCTTCACTGTTGAGAATGGATTACAGAGCTCCAGTGGCACGCCGTAGACCCATTTTCAACCTGCCACTGAGATAGCAGCCAGATTAAAGTCCACACACACACACATATGTAGCCAGCCAGAACAGAACCAGACCTGAACACTAACACAGACATGTGTCTGTATACGCCATGGGCACACGTACTCCACATACAGTGATTAGAAGTGAGTATATCTGACTGTTAAAGATCTTATGAATTGTTCTGTGATGCATTTTTTGAAACAAGAAGTCCGGAAGGACCTATAGAATGTCTCTTGTTTTAAAATCATTTACTTGCTAGTTACTAGAAAGTGTTTTTCTGAATAGGGAAATTCGTCTATTTTTAAATGCACATATTTGCTAAAAATGAATTTTGTCAACTGTTAAGGGGACAGTAACATATACACTGCCTTTCAAAGGTTTGGTGTGGGTAGGTTTAGATGTTTTTGAAAGAATTTTCTTATTCTCACTAAGGATTTGATCAGAGAAGCTCTATATGATTAAACCAACACAGTCTCACGACCATATGTATTCATACGAGGTCCCAAATTCGTGCTAATTCATACTAATTTGTACGATTTTGTACGATTTGTCTAAAACCCTGTGACGGGTAGGTTTAGGGGCGGGGTTAGGTTTAGGTCATTCGTACAAATTCATACGAATTGGCAACTCGTAAAATATGTACGATTTAGAAGAAATCGTATGAATTTGTTCGAGTGAGGTTGTACGAATTTGTACGAATTAGCCACCTCGTAAAATATGTACGAATTGCTGTGAGATCAGGTTGGATTAAACAGCATTGATAAAAACAGCAATATTCTAAAACATTACAATTTAAAAATAACAGTTTAGTCACTTGATCCTTAAGAAATCATTCTAATATACTGATGTAATGGCCATTATTTTATAAAATATTATTATTTTGTTATTTTTTATTATGAATACTGAAAACAGTTAAATTAGAAATTAGAAAATTTAATTAGAAAACCCTAAACCTTTCAACAGAAGCATAGAGGACTCTAAAGCTAAAAAAACAAGGAATAAAAGCAATAAAAGAATCATATTGTCAGGTAAAAATGTGAAAGAGACAGATACCCTCTATGCACATATGTACACATTATCAGAATACAATATGCAAATCAATTCATACAAGACACTCGCAAGACTGCACACTTCAGCAGTCCGCAAGCCAGGGGCGCATATGCACAGCACACAATGTGAGAAACACTCGCACAATCCCAAAGACTACATCTGACAAGTTTTCATTGGCCTGTTGTATGGATTGGTATATTCACAGAAGTAATCCTTATTACCCACAGTCCTCAGGGACCCATTTACATCGATTTCTCTTCCTCCCTCATTTTTTCTCACTTTTTAATGCTTATTCCATGAATCATTTGCCTTTCCACACTCTCGCCGGTGGATTACACACATTCACCTCCTCTCTCGTTCTCACAGGGCTCACACGCTCTTTATATCCACATCGAGTTGCCTCCCGGTGCTCGGCGGCGATTTCAATAAGTTGTGGGTTTGACGCCCTTATTTAAATCACTCAGAGCGGAATGGCACATAACAACAATAACAAATTACTATACAGTCGTCTCTGGTGCAATTAGGTTACAGTATGATTAAATACGAATGCCGTCTGGTTGCCGGTGTGTAATTTGGACCTAGCAGGAGGTTGTGGGAGGCCAAGATGATAAGAGTTTGTGTGCATGTGTGTGTTTGTGCTGTCTGCCAGTGGACCACTTCATTACTGGTGTGTGTACACTCGGCACGCGGTGGGAGGGAGATAGCCTCCCTGAGGAAGAGCGCACTGCATCTTCCCCCTGCTGACAGCCCCGCATACATCACCACCCTCCTTCCAGTCAGATGCACTTCTCCCTCCGCACTCTCCCTTTATTATCCATTTATTCCCCTTGCTCTTTCTGTCTCTTTGCCTCTCTCTCCTCGCTCTCTCTCCCTTTCTCTTATCCACCCCCTTTTTGTCACCCCTTTGATTTTTTTCCTTTTGACTTTCTTGCTCAAGAGTCTCATTATTATTGCTGGGCATCATTAACATTAATAATTATTCTTAACGTTACCCTTGTGCTGTTTTACGCACAGAGATGGAACTTTTTTGCAACACCTACAATACTAATGTTGAGGAAATTATGGTAGATTATTTTATATTTTATTATTCGTTTTGGATTAACTCAAGTAACACTTTCAGTGAGGGTCAGACTATAATTATGACAATTCATGTCACATTGATGTTAATAGCAAATGTTATAATTGTATAATTATTCAGATTAAACACCACATGACAAAAATGTATTCACAATCAGTCCATCCAAGATATAGCTATATTTTATCATTGGAACAGATTTGGAGAAATGTATCATTGCATCACATAGATTTAGATTTATTTTATCATTGGAACAGATTTGGAGAAATGTATCATTGCATCACATAGATTTAGTACTGTTGTTTAGAAATTGTGAACTGTTTCACTTTTTCACTTTTCATAAACAGGTTGATCTCTGCATATTTCTCTCCTGATTCAGAGTTAAAAATGTCTTAATGATAAATGTGTTTCTTTAAAAACACCCAGCTTTTTGCTTCACAAGATGTTAATTGAAGGACTGGAGTAGTGTGGATAATTTGTGAATTATTATATTTTTAGCAGATGATGAACTCTCATTCTGACTGCACCCGTTCCCTACAAAGGATGAAAAACAAACCCATCTACATCTTGGATGGCCTGAGGGTGAGTACATTTTCAGTTTCATTTTTGGGTTCCATTAAATGTTTTTCATTGATATGCCAAAGCCACTTTTTACCCGAAATGAAACAATTTTAGACCCTGTTTGTACTCTTCATTTAATTGAATTAGGCACTTAGCTGTCTCTTCTCTCCTCAGATGATATGTTCATTTTCAAGTGGATGATGCCCAGAATGCTTAAATTTAAAGTTTAATCAGAGCCTCTGTTTTCATTTCATCCTCTCCTTTTTTGCCTTTTTTTTTTTTTTTTGCTTAATGTGTTGCACCATCAGGGCAATCGATACCATCATGGCAAATATTGATATCAGATATTTCCCAGACTATGAAGCAGTATCCCATTGAATGCATAGATTACCATGCTTTGTTTTTTTTTACTCCGCTGCCTTTTTCTAAGCAGTAGCAGCAGGCATGTAATCATGCCAGAGAAGAACTTAATGATATGAAAGAGAATTGATTTTCCACAAAGAGATTCAACTTTGATAAGGTATTAGTATAAGAGAGAAAATGCTGTGAATCTTCATTATGCCACTTTGATATGCACTGGCACCATCATTAATAGAGCAAAAGAAAGACAAATGAATCTTGAAAATAGATTCCCACATTTGAGAAGGAGATAGAATTAGGTGTCTAGTTAAAAGAGCCAGCCGCAAGTTTTAATAACACTATTTCCTTGAAGATAATACTGACATTAGACAAAAGTGGAGATACAGAGAGTTCATTGTACTGTATTAAACACAGATGAGGTTTGAGTTGCTTGCTTGACTATATTATTAATGCAGAGCAAACAGTGAGAACCCAGAAGAGAGAAGAAATGGTTTGAAAGTGCCAGATGAAATCTGCTGACTTGACTATTCATTTTCAAGAGTATTACGGAAATATGAGTTTGAGGATCATGTGATGCTGACTTTACTGAGTGATCTTTTCTTTTTCTTTCTTCTGAAACTCAAAAATCAGAGAAACAGGAGGCATACTGTTAGTAATAGTGCTGGCTACCATAATAAATTCAGTTAGTGCATCATGTCTAAAAGTTTTCTGAAATATTTCCTTAAACTTGAATTCATTTTATTTTAAATCAGTTTTTATGTGACACATTGGGATATATTGCATTCCTCAATATGCGGTTTGCTACATGAATTAGGCATGTGTTGTATTTGTGTGTGAGTGTGGCCATGAGAAGTGCTCATTAAAAACTGCCAGCAGGTAAAACTTCTCTGCTTTTACTTTTGTGCTTCTCATCCCCCTCTCCCTTCATCTCCGTCAGCATCATAGTCTGTTCTGTTTTTCTCTGTAGGGTTGGTCACCCTTGTTGATCCTGTCCTGGCTGAGCAGTGTTTGAACTGAATTGTGTGACTGTCAATCATAAAATATACTGTCCTCAATGAAAACAGCACCGGGGCAAAATGCTGATGGTGCTCGGATGCCTGGGAAATAACTGGCTTTGGGGTGCAGTTACAGTAGGACGACCTCAAATCAGGTAGACTGACCAATTAAAAGCATTAATTAAATGTATTTATCCTATAAAGAAACAAAAACAACATCAACTGCCTTATTCATGGGAATTTTACTTTCATTCAGATACATGTAACTTTTTTGTTTTGCACTGATATAGGACCACCCATATGATCGATTTGCTTTTCCACAATGAAATAAACCACACTGACCCCAAACCTGTGTAAAGTGTCGAATTCCTTATACTGCATGACTTATGCTCATATAAAGGTAAGACAAGTGCTAGTCATTGAGGGATTGTTTCATTTACAACTCTGAGGTCTTTCCTGATGTTCATCAGTGGATACAAATCACTGCCTTTTATCACTCTGGCCCAACATAGCAAATTATTCAACTGTTATTTATCTTCAAGAGCTACTTGATGTGGCTCACCCTTTACAATCACTGCTTTATCATTTGTTAATAAGGGTTTTTTTCATTTGTTTGACACAAAAAACGAAAATAGGTGAGACAAATTTTGTTGATGACAGATAATTTCATAATAGAAAAGTCTGTTAGTCAAATTTATTTGAAGACAGATCTTGACTGCAGTTTTTGTGCTGAGTTTATTTTGAAAGTGCAATTTGCAATTGTTAACTGTTTTATTTTTTAAATCTTTCATTTCTAGCACCTTTTTTTTTTTGCATAGGTTTACACTTTTTTTTGTCTTTTTTACCATTAATTACATGTATTGTATGCCCATAAAATCATGATAATGCACTTACTTGGTTCTAATATGTATGTATATATATTATGTTTTGTGTTTAAGTTTGAATACAAGCTTAACATGCAGGTGTATTTCCTACATCAAGGAGTAGGGACAATATTTACACCATGTTTAAAACTAAAATTATTTTCATTATTCAATCAGTTATCCAATATAAAAAAATGTAAAATCAAATTTCACTCAGGAATTGTTAGTAAATTGCACAAGTAATATAAAGATACAAAAAAACACCAATGAATTAAACATAAAATCTAGAAAAAAATTAAATAGTATTTCCTTGTAACACATACTCTTTGCTTTATTTACAACTTTGAAAAAAAAAAAAAATAAATTTTATAGTGTAGGATTCAGTTAGACCCTGAAGGCCAATGAATATCAGGCTATAATCAATCAAAATATACATTTGTAGTGTTTGAGATTGTTGTAATTTTTGAGGTGATGACTGGCAGCTGTTGTGAGCTAATGGTTCATTCGTGGTGACATTTGTTGTGTTACACACAACAAGGGCTTGAGTAACACAATCGAGGGTTCGATGCTTTCAGTGCGGTGCCAGTCGCGGCCTAATGAAGATTAATGCACTGAAGCTCAGACAACAGGCGAAAGAAAGAAACTTTGCTCTGTTAGTCTGAGCGTGTCTGCAGGGCCACCCCTCTCCCACCAGCTACACCGATGAAACTAGACAACTGTCACACCGCAGCACGTCACGCTCCTGACACAGACTGCTCACTGTCACATGACAGCTTTTCACACACTCTATCACTGTGTTGTTCCATCGTGCAGCACGCACACAGCGTTACTTTTCAGTTTTGCCAATGTTTTGCCATCGCTTTGGCACAGTTTTATTTTCTATGTGTCCTCTTAAGCTGAGGCCAAGACTTACATCTTGCAGATGTCTTCAGCAATTTCCCCCCGTGCCGATCTGGCCACGGGTTATCATCCTCTTGCACTTTTCTTTTCTTCTAAATGCTGTTTTTCTGGGCAAGTTTGTTTATCTGGTTTTGGCAAGCTCTACTGTGTCCGACTTGGCAATGTTGAAAATTGCAGGGGGAAAAAACACCTCAAGAGGACGCATGTAATATCGCATGTGACGGCGCCTTTTGTGGCCACTTAGCTTACTAGCGCGAGCGCCCGGTCCTCTCCTCTCCTGACTCTGTGCTGTGCACTTGCAGTTTCCCCTGTGGGGTGGTGATGGCTTGTGACAGTGGGTGCTGCTGGCTTGTGATTGCGGAGGGAGAGTCGAGGAAGGGGGCAAAGAGAGATACGGTTCTCGGCCCCCCTTATGTCATGACACTGCCAGGGCCCCCTGCGCTGGCACTACAGCTGATGCTCTGTCCGGCCCCATCCCCGTCTGCTTGATGCTGAGCGGTCTTGCCAAATGCCAGGAACCATAGTCACATCTGCCCGTTTCGGGCGGCCTGGTGGCGGCAGGCCGCCTTAGGGTTGGTGCGGGCCGGGAGGTATGTGCTAGCTGCTGTTGCTGATCCACTGACTGACAAGAGAGAGAGAAACGGAGAAAGAGAGTACCTGTTGTCTACACTTCACTCTTGATCGCTGTTGACACATATAGCTGTCACCACTGCATCAGACGCCAGACTCTCGGGCTATGCAGACTTTTTTTTCAAAAGCAGATATCTCATGTGAGGTGTCTCTGCCCCGTTCAGATGCTCTAGCTTGCAGCATGAGGTTAACAAACTGGAAGATATGCAGAGAGAAAAGGCTACCAGGAGCCAGATGTGTTTGCGTACACTCAAAAAAATTATTCATTGGAGGAACTCCATTTAACTGAGGGAAAAATATGTTTAGCCCCAACTCATAAAAAGCAAATTAATGCGATAAAATTTCACTGAGTTAGGTCAACTCAATTTGATCAAATATATTTTTTATGAAATTGATACATTCTATGCTTGTTGAACTCAGACTAAAACATTTAACTGGAAAATATTTTGATTTACTTAACTTTAGGCTTTAGCCAACTTGTTATGCATAACATTTTGCATAACACAGTAGTTTTATTATTAGTATTAGTATTATTTAAACAACTTTGTTCATGTTAGCAGGTCCCCACATGCTCTACACTTTACCACAATGGTAACCCCCAAAAGCACTAACATAACAGAAGGTCTTATAAATACAAACATAAAAGAGCACTAAACATTAACAAGTCTCCCAATTTTATCATCTTAATAAAAACTGAAATACCTTTGGAAATACTTTGGTAATAATTTAAATGAAAAAGTTCAATTTGTTAATTTTATGTAATGAATTTGGTATGAAGTATTTTTTTGCAGAATGTATTCAATTAGGTTAATATTAATTTATTTATACAAATGTATACAAATAAATACACTATGTTCTCTTTCGTTAATGTTTATTCGTGATATATCAGCTAAAATAAATATATATGGTACAAATTGAAAAAATGTATGTATTAGTATGTGTAGAAATTAACATTGGACAAAATCGCTATGATGTCACTTTTGGGTTAAAGTGGGAGCTGTGGTGCTAATGTGAGAGGTACAGGTTTGAACCTGATCCCCCTTTCCCCGATAATTTTATGTTCTATCTCTTTTGATTGTAGTCCACCTAATTCTACATTATAGCATCTTCATATCCATATTTCAATATACATGCAATTATAGACAAATAATGTATCTCAAGTACCTTCTCCCTCAAAATAAATAAATAAAATTTTATATATTTAAAATAAATGTAAAAAAAAAAAAAAAAAGCTGAGGTTTGTCACCTTACCTCCAGGGCTGTCTTCACCTCCACCTTGCTTTAAAATTAACCACGTGAGCTGCACCTATGCAGTGAATGTGAAGGAACTGAACTCATGCCCCTCTCGCTCCCCAACTTGAAGGGCTGCATATTCTGCTTAATGGAAGTAGAATTACATGTTTTCACCAGGGGAGTGCAGGAATAGAGGGAGAGGGGATAGGTGAGAGAGAGGGAGGTCAGACTGTTTAGGTTTTCACACTGGCACTGGCTTTTATGATAAATACATTGAGGTGCGCTGTGACTCTCCATTAGGACATTAGAGTCAGAGCGCACAGAGGTGATTAAAGGCCTCACCTTGTGTGTGTGTGTGTGTGAAGGGATGAGGGGTGTGGTTCGGTGTGTTTGTCATGATGCCATGTTAATGTAGGTTCAGAGTCAATTTGAGCTATAGTGGAAAGAGAACAGAGAGCAGGTTTCCTCCAAAAATAAAGTTGTTGTATTTTAATAAAACACAATATCATGAAATTAAATGCTTTTTAAATGTAGATTTAGAAAAACTAAAAACAACACTGGTCACTCTTTCCTTAGCAACTGTTGCCATCTGCTATTTGCACAGAAAACAGTTTGCTTTGTTTAACCTTTAATTACTTTAATTACTTTCTTTTTTACTTTGGAGGGTCTGAATGTTTGCATAGATTTAAAATATCTAAAGTTAATGTTGTTGCCAGGTCTTGCATAATAGTGACAGAAGTACCCAGAGAGAATACACACTTACCGAGGATGCCTTTATTTGATCAAAAATAAAATAAAAATCAGTAATTATGTAGTGATTAAATTAGTGACCAAAAAGTGACCATGTCGTAGTGTCGTTTTATAGTTATGTTCATATTTTATGTGTTATTTTGTTGCTCAGTTATAGCATGTTATTTTATTTTTCTATTTTGCCTGGTGCTAAAAGCATCTTTTTACAATGTCATGGCAGACAAGCTTTTATTACTGTTAGGGGCAAAATTAAAATGAGCTTTGGGGATTTCCTTAACCTGGATCAAACTGTGTGTGTGTGTTAAGGGTTGAGGGTCCACAACAGGTAAATTTATACCACTTGTCTCCCATCTAACATCTCCTGAGCCAGGCCCTTTACCGTAGCGAGCCCCTGACAGCCTGATAGTTTTGGAGTTTCTATTAGGCATATTGCATGGTTGAGGGCGTCCAAAGATTGGTTACATTTTGTTCTGACGGCATTAGCGCTCTTCATATGGCCCATCAGCGCCTGTCGACTTGCTGTGGTGATCTATGATTCTCCCATCACACTCATATAAATCACACACTAAAAGCATTTTCCCTTCCATATTCTCCCCCGTCAAATTTATAATGTTGTAAAAAAAAAGAAAGAAAAGAAAAATTACTCATTGACGAGTTCCTCACTCCTCCCCATCCCTTCCTCACTACGTCGCAATAAAATACAGCATACTTTCAAATTACACCATTCCCTTATCACCGCCATGTTAATTATCAGTATTTTGAGGGTTTAAAATCTGAATTGTGTGCTGAATTGTTTGTGATCGCTCACAGAAAGTCTGGTCTGACCCTGGGGTGTTGGAAAGCATCCTAATTACCGACGCCGCGCCGCTTGACCACAAACAATTGGACGTACAGCCCAGCGCCATTTATGTGTCTCAGTCACTAAATGCAAATCATGGAGGCACTCAAGTGTAACGCCTTTCAAATCCTATCGCTGCTCCTTTCTACCCTCTCATCTGAGCACGCTCGCTCAGCGTACAAGACGAGAGCTTCAGTCTTGGTTGACTTGTTTGTTATTACTGGCAGTCTTGAAAATTAGCAATCTTCCCCATTCAAAATAAATGTCGCCATTGTTTATAAACATGCCCTTTTTCATATGAAATATTGATGCTGAACTCTCACTTTTAGTCCATTTGTTTTAAACTAAGAAGCTGTTGTTTAAACCTCAGCATATCTTTAAGAGATCATAGATGTTGTGGCATAGATGTAATTGGATTGACTATTGTGGGTACACCTTAAACTATTGAACTAGGGTTTAACATGTTTGCCTGTTTGATCCACCAAAAATCCTACTATTGTGGGGTTTTTTTTAAGTCACGTTTTGCTATCTTAATCCAGCCTTAATTTGAGGAATAAATTATGAAAATCCATATTATTAAATGATTTGATGGAGTACATAGTATAGTAGTGCTTAAATTGAATTGCATTTTTATTGATAAATTATGCTACTTTTTTTGTGCAAATACAAGAATTTTATTATTTATTTTTTTGCATATTTATTTTATAATGCTAAGAAGTGATTTCAAAGTGATTCAATCTACACGTTTTTTAGGGGAACTTTTTTAATTTAATTTAATGATTTTATTGCATTTAATTCTTTATATGTAAAGTGTTATCTCATTAGTGTTTGTAGGTATACATTTTTTTAATCAAAGACTGCATGCAAATATGAACATTTACATTTTTATATTATAGATGTGATTAGATATAACTGTTTTAAATTTTAAAACACAATTTATTCCTGTGATGGCAAAGCTGAATTTTTAGCAGCCATTAGCCATTAGCCATGTCTTTAGTGTCAGATGATTCTTTAGAAATCACTGAAATATGCTGATTTGATGCTAAAGAAAAATTTCTTATTATCACTGAAAACAGCCATGCTTTTGTAGAAACCTTGTTAAAACGGTAATACAGTTTTTCCCATGATTCCTTCATGATTAGAAAGAACAAAATAACTGCTTTTTATTAGACAGATTTTTGTAGTGCATTGTTGAATGAATCTGGATTCCTTAAATCCACAAAACAGTAGCACATGTGTTGGAATCCAGATGATGATAGTGGACTGTGAGAAATTACCACATACATAGGTGGCCTTGTGACCTTTGGCCATCTCTGATTGCTGCTCAGCTGGTGCAGATACAGGAGCATTTTTAGACATGCCACAAATGGTACACCCCAAGCTTTGGACATATACTGAGCCCTAAGATCAAGATCAGATTGGACCCCATGAGTTCTGGCGATTGCCCTCTGAGATTGACCAGACAAGGACATTCTTTGCCTACTAGCACTAGGGTATGTTCTAGCATGCTGTGTTATCTTCACCAATCGCCCCGAATACAAAGCTTTATCAAAGGGGGTCTTGACTGGATGGCCTGACCCCTCTCCAGAGCTCAGGGGCAGCTACAGAATGGCTGCTGAGAGGCTAAAGAGCTGATTAACTTCCTCTGCAGGCAGGAAGTGCCCTGCAAAACAAGGAGAAGACACAACAGGAAGTCAGAGAAAAGTTTTGCCCTGAGGGATTCAAGGAGAAGAAAAGCATTTAAGATGCCAGAAGATTGCAAGAACTCTTCCCACTGGACAAATTAGAAATGTGAGGTTAATAAATAAAAAAAAAAATGTTATGGCTGATGTTACACTTTAATGCATCTGTCAGGGGGCACCTTGAATAATAACAAATGTTGTTGTGGTCACCCCTCCCCCGCTAAACATTTTTATCTATATGAACTCTCCAATTCATTTTGAGCTTCAGTCTGTGTGCTGCCTCATAAAATCAGTCATACAATCTTAAAAATAAAGGTGCTTCATGATGCTACAGAAGAACCCTTTTTGTCTAAATTGTTCCATATAGAACCTTTAACATCTAAAGAACCTCTCTCTTTCACAAAAGGTTCTTTGTGGTGAAAGAAGGTTCCTCAGATGATAAAAAGGTAAGAAAGAGATGGTTCTTAAAAGAACCTTTGACTGAATGGTTCTTTGTGGAACCAAAAATGGTTCTTCTATGACATCGCTGTGAAGAACCTTTTGAAGCACCTTTATTTTTAAGAGTGTACTCAATCATTTAATTGTATTTTCAATCAACTCAATCAACTTTTGTATTTTCCAGAGCTGGAGAAAGTCCTGATGGTGATTAACCTGCCACTCTTCTGTCACGCCTCCTCAACATCATCAGGTCAGTGTTGGATGATCCTCTAGTAGACCCAAAGCACCAAATAACCTTTTGAAACAAGCATGCCACATATTCAAGATCCCCAAAACTCAACACCACCCTTAGATGTTTCTAAAGGGCATGCTGCCAAAGTTTTAATAATTGTTTGGCAATTGCAACACATTTGATGTCATAAAATCTTCCTACAAGCGTTTGCTAGTATTCTTGTGAATGCATGTTGACTGACACAGAAGAGAAAAGTCATTTTTCTTTTCGTTTGCATACAAAAAAGTATTTTAGGAAGTTCATTGAACCACTGATATCTCATGGACTATTTTATGGAAATGTACTACAACAGTGCTATAAGCCTCTAATATATGCTATATGGATGCTGTTATGCAATCTGGGTGATCTGATCTGAATTTGAAACATAATCACTGCCTGTACTGAACACCATTAGATGAATTAAAGGACTTACAGTGCTTTAGCTTTCATCTGAGATTATCCCTTCACTATCCGTTCTGTCTCCTTTTCTCTTGCCAACCTGTTTTTGTCATTTATAGTTTCATAGCAGTGACCTTATATGCCAGACAAAAATGCTGTACTGGTGCATAATTGTATTCTAGAATAACATACAGTGTGTATGTCATTGTTTAATTTTTGCAGGAATACTGTATACATACCAGAAGCGCACACACACACATTTGTGGGTGAAACTGAAAGGGTGACTTGGCTTCAGCTACTCATCTTTAAATATTAGGAGCGAGAGGAGCCAGGCACCAGATGTCGGGCTTCTAAAGTCAGTCTTGCAATATGGCACCCAGCACACAGGTGTGCGGAGGGAGAATCACGGCCTCATCTCCCATTATTTACCGCTATTAATCACAGTGTCACTCATAGTGCCTGATCAGGAAAAACAGGCTTTAATTAGCTGTGTTTAAACCATGACAATGTCCACTTATGTCAGCATATTTATTTATTTTTTTCTCCACCCATCCCCCTGTTAAGTGTTATGCAGGATATAGTGTGCAAATGCAATTCCGAAAACTTAAAAAAAAGAATTGTGTTTTTTTTTTTTGTAGTAGTAGTATTTTATTGGTTATATTACCTATATATAGAGATATGCAGGGAAGTGACATGTCAAAAATAGCTAAAATGTCAAATAGATCAGAAATGTTTAGAATAAATTAGAAAAACTTCCTTTTTTAAATAAATGAAATATATATGTTGAAGTACTAAAATTACTAAAACTTATTTTTTTTTTATCTTGCAATTCAAGTGTAGTATGTCAGCATGCAGAAGTGGTACTATCCTTACCTTGTTAATCTGGGGTCAGTGCACACAACCCTTATTCTAACTACCAACAGATGAAACACTACAAAATTAATGACTGTAGGTCACTGATGGCTTCATTTAGTAGTAGTGATAAGTGGCATGAAATGATCAGCAAAAATCAGTATTGATCCGAGAGTTTATGAGCACTCAACAAAATGAAATGGAAAAAAAAAAAATACAGTTAATACCAACTGTCGTGTGGTATTCAGTCAGATCATCTGTTATGATAAGATTAAAACAGAGAGCCGGCACCAAGTAGTGTTGACAATGTGATATTTTAAAAATGTTCTTACAGCAACAAAAAGCACATGCATAGGATGTTAGAAGGACAACTGTAAGAATTAGCCTGGGGAGGTTTGGCATTCTGGCGTAACTTGAGCTTTTAACAACTCATTTATTTTACTGATTTGCTGTAACTGATATGCAACTAACAACTGGACCATGAAAAGTCCTGCTGGTGCCCAGCACAGTCAAGCCTCATTGACTCCACACACCTGACATATAGAATAGCAGATTTCCCTTGCCTCTCACTTCAACCTGGGTTTCACTCGAAAGCACTTTACATCAGCGTTACACCTTAACACAGATTTCTGTGCATTCAGTTAATCAGCATTGGCATCACGTGAACGTACTGTAGTTTTTGGGTTAATTATAATGCATGGGAAAGTAGCACAGTGGCTTGTATCCAAGTTATATTTAAAAATAACTGAGCTGAATCTAAACCTTAATTGAAGTACATAATGAAACCTCTTTGTGAGGTCACAGACAGATTTTGAACTAAAATATCATGCATATGGGTGTTTGTGCGATGTGAAGTAAACATGTTTTTTTAACTATGTTATTTGTACTAAAGGTCTTTTAATGATAAAACACTATATATACTCAGATTTTATTTATTAATTTATTTATTTATCTGTAGTAGTAGTATTTTGATAGTGTTGACCAAAGTTTTTCAAAAATGCACAATTTTAATCATTAATCTAACAATTGGTAATTATTACAAATTAATCTATTATTTTCATGTTGTTATTGCACAAAAAATGGATTTACTTTAAATCAATTACTTATAAAGAAATTATTGCTATTATTATTCAAATTTCTGTCTGTCAGTTTATTTATTGATTTAATATCTTTATGTAAGGTGGGTTGGGGTTTTAAATGATTAATTTCCATGTTTTTGTGAATATCTTGGGGGAAAAAATGTCCATTTTAGAATACTGTTGTTAGTGACATTGGACATATAGGAAGCCTTTCATTTGTTATCCCGAATCTCCTAGTGCTTCATTTATTCATTAGCACAGGTACACGGGGTAAACCGCATGATTATTCATTAGTAAAGGTATGGGGTAAACGGCATGATTGCCTTTAATTACTGTGCCAACACAAACACCACTGGATAAATAAATGAACAATTAAGGACGCAGGAGTCAATACTCAGTGACAAAGGCCTCCAGCTCTGAGAGCCAACCCTTCTTGTTTAGCTTAGTTATCTTATCCTGTTTTTCTCTCTCTCTGTCATTCTCCCTCTCTTTTGTCCTGCCGTTGGTAATTGTCTACACAGCAGTGACAGATGTGTAATATCGCCACCTCTTCAGGAAAAAATTCACAGTTTGTCCGGTATGTCAATTCCCTCTTTTTAGTGCTTCAGAGGTCCTGCCCCCATTACGGCTGATTTAAAAATGGAGAAAGTGCAGGAAGCAGATACCGGTGAGCCCCGAGAGCACTAGTTAGCACGGGCCCTAATCTGCATTCCGCCATTCACTTACAGCAAAGAAATTGTGGCAGGCCCCTCTGGCTGGGGAGATGAGTGGGGGAATGACAGTGCCTTGATTTGTTGAGAGAGAGAATAAATGGGTTTTTCTAAAGCTGAGGAAATATCGCCATTACCAGCCAATTTATGTCTTTTTATCTGCTCTTCAAACATGTCACTTTTGGTACTCTGGCATGGTAATTGCACGACGTCCAAAAGAAAAGTAGGGGGTGGGCGGCATAGTGAGAGGGAGAGAGAGAGAACGAGTTCAGATGGGCTTCAAAATCCTCTAATCCTGATAAATACCCATTTATGATACTCCCGGCTGATAGACTCATTTTAATTTTGAGTAGCCACACTCGGAGTAAATAGGATACAGAATTGGATTCCAGAGATTATGATTATCTTAAAAGCAAATCACAATTTGCTTGTTTATTGCCCTCTGTCTTATTATTTGAAGCCAAAAGGGTCATTCTTATTGGCTGAAAAACAACTCCGAAACAAGGATCCGCAAACCTACTCGATGGTGCGTTTTTATGTCCCTGAACATAATTGCTTTAATTTTACAAAGGTTTCACGAGCATATTGGAGTAATGAGTTGTACTAAAAGAGCTAACTGTCTCTAATAGTATTTACAGTCTCCCTGTGTATCGATTGGACAGCACATGAGTTCGTGCCCTTGGCAGAAGCTCTTATTGATGTCCCAGTTTGTCTTGGGGTTGAATGCACTGTAACATGTTATAGATAAAACTCAAATGCTGAGGGCAGTGCATTAACATGAGGTTATAGCTTCAAATTGCACTGTCACATTATGAAACGATACAAAGGACAAAGACGCGTTCTTGAGACATGTTTAGCTCATCAGTTGTTAGCCTCGCTGAGCCATGTAATGCTTTACGGATGTGATGAAACCATGGACTGAGTTAACTGTTATTAGAGCTGCACTTCACTTGTTATGCACTGTGATTTTATTAGTAATCACAGGTATTTGTATTACACAAAGGTTAGTTCTAGCTTAAATAGATATATTAGATATAATAGAAAATTATATATATATATAAATATATACATTTGAATAGACACTAAAGCATACATTAGTAACAGATTAACAGCCTT
The DNA here is from genome assembly GCA_032359235.1 of Enteromius mattozi. NCBI lineage: Eukaryota > Metazoa > Chordata > Actinopteri > Cypriniformes > Cyprinidae > Enteromius > Enteromius mattozi. The sequence goes on along the minus strand of JAUMHE010000069.1, from coordinate 11,356,331 downwards.
TAAAATGTTAACATTTCACATTTAAGACATTTAGAGATGACTCTAAATGACTCTTTCTGAATTCCTTTTAGCTTTTTTGAATACTGTAACTGATTCATTCTGTTCTTTGGATTGTGGATATTTTATTTTATTTTGATTTTTTTTTAAATATAAGTATTTTTCCCATTGGCTAGAAAAACACACACACACACACACACTTGTATTTGTGGTTTATGGGGACTCTCCATAGGTGTAATGGTGTTTATACTGTACAAACTTTATGTGGTATTGCCCTACACTGACCCTACACCTAAACCTACCCCTTACAGGAAACAATGTGCAGTTTTTGAATTTCATAATACACTGTTTAGTATGTCTTTTAAGCCTTTTGTTTTATGGGGACACAGGAAGTGTCCTCATAAACCATGTTTACGTTGTAGTACCCATGTCATTATACACATTTGTGTCCTCGTAAACCACAAATGCCTGAACACACACACACACAGAATTATCACAAACATTGTAGACAATTTTATTTGTGTTTTATATTCTAAAGCCGTATGATAGCTCTAGGCAAGACCAAAACTGTAATTTAATGCGTCATGGGCAGAAAATCCCCCACATCCATAGTCAAAAGAGTCAGTGACGTTAAGGGCCAGATTTACAAACAGCTTGTGCCAGCGCAGACTGTCTTTTGGCATTAAAATAGTACTGTCAGGATTACTAAAAGCGCGCAGTGAAGAATTAGCGCTGAAAAGGCATCTAAACAGTTATTTTTGTGCCTAACCTTAATGGATATGCATTTATAGAAGTTTACCTTTTAGATGCAAAATGTATGGGAGGGGAGTATTAAAATTAAGCACACAACATGATTTACGCTTGTCCTCATCAGAATTACTGTTTTTTGCACCATTAACGTCTAAAAAGCATGTCAAACTATTTTGCACCTGTGTTGTAAGTAGATCACTCTTTTTACGACTTATGTAATTTGCGCTGTGCTTGGTATATTGCGTTTCTTCGAAATGTAAATGATAAGTTTGTGCATTGTCAGTAAATCACTCCATTAGTGCTGTTTTTCTTGTGCTAATTTGCCCTGTTTAGCAAATCTGTCCCCAAAAGTCATTGGCTTTCATGTGACTTGTGACCGATTGCAGCTCGCCAATTTCAGCATTTATATTTTTTAATATGTTATGTATTTTTGTCATCTGTTTTTATATACATATATAAACATGCACCCACACACAAAATGATTTGACAAAAAACAAGGTTGTACATGTGTAAATACTTTCACAAGTATATTTCAGAGTACTGTATATATCCAAAATGAAAGTGCATACAAATATAAATGAGATCATGCTGTGACATGAAGGTATATGTACACACCTGACCTCATACTACGTAAGATGTACTTAAATCGTCTTTTAAGACTGCTAAAACATGGGATTCACTTTACATTCTGTAGGGTATTGAAGTCTGATCCATAAGGAGCTCGGCAGAAGGATGCTTGAAGGTCGCAGTAATGTGCATTTCAGAATTCTAGACTTTTCTCAAAGAGCAGAGAGAAAATGCTGTGGATTTATCTTACTTGAATTGTGTGAATTGTGCCAGCCAGAACTCTTTGTCGGATTGGGATAGAGTTCTGTGTTAATGTGTCTTTTGTCTTACGGCTCCTTCAGCTCTCATTTGCATTCGGCGGGGTTATTACAAGCGCACAACAGCCCGATTCATCATTTCTAGGGAAAAAGCCTGTGTTCCAAAAGTCGCAGACGAGTATTAAGTGCTGATGGCCTTGCGATGAATTTCATCTTAGCCACGGCAAAGACAATTTCACCCTCCTCATGTGTTCTGCGGAGCTCAAAAAGGCAGAGCTTTCAAAGTAGCTAAATGTGATTTACCCTGTTACATTGAGTCCACAGCGAGCATATTCTGTCACAATACGAGAAACAATATGTCAGTGTTAGGACCTAGTGAGATTAGTGAAAGTTTAAACGAACGAAGCCTGCGTAAAGCACGTCTCCGCTCGGCCAAATCCTGTTAGCGGACTTGTACTCATCGCGCTCACATATTGCCCATAGACTGTGCTATTCAGACAGGAACACTGGAAATTAATTTGAACTATTAGCTCAAAGTTTAAACTATTAAACTTCTTCTGTGCAGGCATTGTGGGTAAGCTGCAGTCAGTGAAAAGGTAGATATTTTCCTTTTCCCTTTTTTTAATTTAAGCTTTTAACATCATTAATTAGAACCATTGTAATGAAGAAGTGATCTATTGTCACTCCGTCTCGTTGTCTGGCATGCTAATGAGATCTGCTGGCGTGTTGTAAGCGGATGCTAGGCTATCCTGAGGAGATGATGCTTGACATTGAACAGGATTAGAATCGCAGTCACTGGATTCTTGACAAGTTTGATCGTTATTGATGGGTTTTTATTGATTTATGGAGAATATTACTATGTGTTTGGATATTTTTGTTATCAGTGGTGTTTTAGTGTTTTGTAGAACCCCGAGAAAATGTTTTATTCATCTTCAATCTTTAGATTCTTCCTCCTTAAAGCACTGCCATACAACCACACACATTCAGATGGACGTCTTTGACCATTCCTTTGAATGTTGTTGTTTTTTTAAGCATCTTGCCATGATTTTTATGTGAGACTAGTTAAAAATAATAATGAAAAAATATAAAATAATAAATTTACTCACATGTATTTTTAGCTTTTACTAAGCTAAAAATAAATTAATATATAAAAGTGTAATGTTGTGCACCCACAAACGTCGTTGTGAATCATCATTTCTTCCCCGTTGAAAAGCCAACACAAGAGCCAACTTTTTACGATTTATTGACATTTCTGCAGCACACCGCACTAGGCTACTGTTGTAGCTGTTGCTTTTCAGAAAAGACGACAAGCGTGAACATGGCCTTACTTAATCATATATTCTTTAAAGTGATAGTTTACCCAATCTAACATATATAATCTAATATTTGAATAATAATTGAAATGTTTCACTTGATCTTTGATACACATATTGATTTATTTTAATGAGAGATTTTCCCCATTAAAAGTCCATGCAACTGAAACTTTAACTGATCAAAAAGTTCATATAGAGATCATAAAATAAATCCATAGAAATCATGGAATTTAAAATGATAGTTCTCTTAAAAATGAAAATCTTACAATGCACTGAATCAATGAATTGTCTGCTCTCCATCTATTGTTTGTGTTCATATTTATTGCAGCTACATAACTAGCCAGCTAACTAGGTTATTCTACCTACCCAACCTTTGACCTAAAGTGATTAGCGTTTTGGGTTTGTTTGTTGTTGTGGCATTAAAATGTACAACTCTAGTTGTACTCAGGTCTGCAGTGGCTTCTCTTCTGCATGCATGTATTCACATCTGTTAATTGTGTGCATGTCAAGGTTGCTCTGTGTACGGGAGTGTGTAGACAGAAAGAGGGGGCTACTCTCAACCATACGCACTCCTCATGCTCCATTTAAGACGATGATTATTTGCTTTGTTCTCCTGTCCGTAAATTATCATTATTCTTTTGACAGCTTGTCTGCCGCGGAGCCCAGTGTGTGAAGCAAAGTGTTTTTAGAGCGTTCTGCTTTCAAGTTGTTTGTGTGTTTGTGTTTGCGTGTGTGTGGGCACAGGCCTTGTATTCGCTCTCATGTGTTTATCCACAGCAATATGGCCTGACCACTCCTGACAGGACCATTGATTCAACACCGTGAAACAAACAAATCAAAAATAGCACGCGGAAAACAACCAAGATGGGATTTCACTCACTGGTCATCCTTTCTGACAGATTTCCTCATCTTATTATATCCCTGCTTGAGCCAAAGTGCTGCACCTGCCAATGATTTCAAAACAGGTAAATATTTTTTAAAGCTTGTGCTTAATTTAATAACATGAAGCAGCAGTTCAAGCAAAAAATGAAAATTATACATTTACCCAGTCATTTCAAACCCATGTAACTTTAGGTATTTGTGTTCATTTTTAAAGAATATACCATTTTCAATATAATAGCAATGAATGTCTTGAAAATATCTGCTCTGTGATCTTTAAATTGTCTAGATTCTGATAAAAATGCACATTTTCTGCGATTAATTATTCAGTAACACTAATTATAAGAATGATTAGTTATTCAAGTCACACATAATGTGCTATATATATTGATCATGTGGCGTAAACAACACATTTAAGCAAATACCAAAAATTTGCCATTGCTCATCATGTCAATGTGAGCATGTTTCTGTCATGTTTGAAAGATGCTCCTAAAGTCTCCTCTGTTCGTCTCCCACTGTCATCTCGATGCTGAGGCCCAGCAAGCTGGCAGGGGCTGACCCTGAGGTGCTGGGAATTGTGGGTAGTGGGATTACCTATGGTGGCATAGTCTTGTGCTTCCTCTGTGAGACTGGCTGGGCTGAGCAGATGGCAGTGGCCTGGCAGTCACAGCATGGGGTGAGAGATCTCTTACGCAAATGCCAATAAACCCTAATTTTCGGTGTGTGTGACGCAACATAAGCGCAGTTTCCCGTCGAGCGGTTCTCTCTGACAGCTGTATGTCAAGGCTTTCTTATAATTTTTGGTGAATTTATGCAGAGTTGAACACGTAAAATATACAAGCAACTGATGATCATTAACATAATCATCATGCATTTTTACATGTGATCAATGCTTTATACTAGCATTAAATCACCCAACATAAAATTGAGCTTTAAAAAAAAATCTGTGTTCTCAAACTGTTAATTAACTTAATTAATGGTAAAAACTTGTAGAACCGGGATATTGATGATGTATAAATTAGAGAACCAATGACTTGTTTACTTAATTAGTAGATTGATAATCCTTTAACTTAATCCTGGCGAGGAGGAGCAATTGATTGTCTTTTAGTTGTATATAGATTGCCGTTTGGCTGGAAAATCTTTAAGTAATCCTTTTTTGGATCTTTCTACACCTCCATCCTTTCCTTTTCTCATCTACTATAGCATGCTGTGGGCTGCTTTGAGTCCTTCATTCCTTTTGTTGGGTGTTTTTATACAAAACAAGGATAATTCATTCAATAGGCTGGCGTAATAAACTAGCTAGCACTCAGTGGTGGAGGTAACGAATTACAACTACTCACGTTACTGTAATTAAGTAGTTTTTTTGCGTACTTGTACTTTTT
>JAUMHE010000069.1:11325832-11337159 GCA_032359235.1 Enteromius mattozi | reverse complement strand
GCTCAAAATTGTGAATATGAATGGGAATATACTTCAGAGATATTTTACTCATAAAAATTTCTAGGGGTGCCAATAATTGTGGCCAACAAGTATTGGAGAAAAACATTTATTTCACAATCAGATTTTCTCCCTGTTTCAATTGTTTTAACTCAGTGATAGGTTAGAATTTTGTAATTTAAAAAAAAAAAAAAAAGATCAAAAGGATAAATAATGCAGATTTATTTTCACAGCCACCTTTGCTCAGATTTACCAAGAGTGCCAATATTAGTGGAGGGCACTGTACATGGATTTACTATATGGTTAGGATAAGGGTTTGGCTCGGAGTTACTTCCATGTAATTATGCATAATTAATTGTAATTATAGTATTAAGTACACGTAACGTGTAACAAGGACGCACATATACACCCCCACACACACATTCTGATCTACAGGTTAACGGTCTATCCATGACACAACTAGAGTTTCTGTGTCTGTAAAGGCATCTGCCTCACTACTTTGTCCCGATCAGATTCAAAATGGTCAAAGCATGATCTGCATATTTGATCTACATTCATTCTTTCATTCATGCCGATTGTCTTGTATTTTGCACCTGGATGTGCTGCTTTAGAGAAGAGGAAGAGGAGTTGTTTATATATGAATTGTGTTATGTCTTCAAACAATACAATTTATTCACAAGTTTCAAATTTAATGTTCTAAAGCAGCAGTTTTTAATTCTTTTCCTTGTACAGATACATTTATAAATGATGTTACCAAACAAAATTATTTAAACGTACATTATGTCCATAATGCACAAATCTTATGCATATCATTTGAAAGCAAACCTTACAGTATGATCTTATAACAAGCAGTCAGTCAGTATTGCACATTGTTTTGTGTTTGAATGAAGAGAGAATAAATGAATGAATGAATGATCTATTGCCAAAATCTTGCAGTTTTTAAAAGGCTTAAGAACTTTATTCATCTTCCAAAAAAATCTGAGAGCTTTCTGACCCTGTAGAAGCTATGTGGTAATACTTTTTGTGTTCAAAGAAAACAAAAATAAAGACATTATTCAACAATTTCTTCTCTTCTGTGTCACAATTCAACGCATGTTCACAACAGTACCACTACACAAGAGACTTCTGTTTCTTTGCATAAAACAGTATTCTTATAGCTCTATAAAATTACGGCTGAACCATTAATGTCACATGGACTATTTTAATGATGTCTTTAATACCTTTCTGGGCCTTGAACCTGTCAGTTGCATTGTGGTCTATGTTTCAGAAAGTTGTCGGAATTCATTAAAAATATATTAATTTGTGTTTCAAAGATGAACAATGGTCTTACGGGTTTGGGACGACATGAGGGTGAGTAAATGACAGAATCTTCAAGTCCTTTGCATCATAAGACATATACATTCACAATTTATACAATTATACAACATATACAATTCAATTGAACGAACAAATATAATATCTCTAATGCTTGCTTCTTTTTTTTTGAAATCTTGTACTGTTTCTATTGTCAAGTCATTCAGGAAGACTACTTTTGTGTCTTTGACTGAGATGTGTGTGTTACAGGACATAAATCAGCAGGTTTTGGATCCGTTTACTGTCCTTTATCTTAGCTGAATATCAATGCATGCAGAAATACCTTGAGAGTGGATGGTCCTAGTGAGGCTAGTCTCTCCTCCTTGAACCCGCCGACTCCTTTAATTACTCCTGACCTCCTTGTGTGGAATGTGTTGTGCAGTGCTGGATTCAAGCTCACAAATCATACACTACTATATTGTTGTGTCTGACAGGTGACAATGAGCGTAGCTGTGATTTAGTGCCAGAGATGGACACCCAGAGAGCCAAATAGCGCTAAGAGTGTTAAAAGTATTTTAAGGTAGTCATACTGGCACAATAGGTTGTATAAATATTAGTGCAACATCTATTCTACACAACCAAAACATCACTAAGGTGCAGAGTTTTCAATTTTCTATTTACGGCATCTTATTTTTGACATATTTAATAAATTTACACAGCATGTATTTACCTAAAGGCACATGATTTGTCGCACACAGTCAACTATTCTGCCATTTTTATTGACAGCTTGTTACTGTTACAGACGACCTTGTTAACTCTGCGGTGTCGTATTAGTTCGTTTTTGTTGTCAAGCGATTTGTTGCTGTACATTTAAATCAAGAATTGAAGCGAGTGCCCCTGGACAAGGCCTTCACACACCTGCCAACGTTTCTACATTATTTCTCAATATTCCCTATAAATCATTCTGTCGTTTATGCATCCATATCATTCAGGACAATACTGATTTAAATGGAGGAAAGTTTTATAAATAAACACCTCACAGCATGCATGACTTTAAAACAGACATTTCCGCTCCTCACTCGTTTGACACAGCTATAATTCAAAATGTGAGTTTGGGGATCTTGAGTTATGGCGGTGACTCTGTGTTGAAATAGCCTGTACAATTTGTCCTTGTCTGGACAGTATTAAACTTTGCCCGCCATTTTCACTGGGCATCACAATAGCTGTAATTTGACTTTTGCTTTATCTACCTATTATCACTCAGGAATGGATGAATGACGTGTGACACACCGAAGTTTAACAAGAATTAGCATTTCATTTAAATCTGTTCACTGTCGTTTTCATGTGGACAGTTCACAGTCTCTCCCTTAGGCCTGAAGATCTGAGCAGAGGGCAACATTTCACCTTGACCTGCAGCTGGGGTGACCAGGCAAGCACAAAAAAATAAAACTCTTTCACAGAATTAAAAATAGGCCGTGGCCTGGCTGTTGTGCACTTCCCGTGGCCTCGGTGTGGCTGCGGGGTCTCGCTGGCTCCTCCAGCTCTGTCTTTCACATGAGATTTGAGGAGACTGGGTTGCTGTTGCTGGTTCTGCTTGCAGGCCAAGCGCAGGGTGTGCACTTCTGCGACGGGAAGAGAGGGAGAGCCCGGAGACATCAACACCAATTGGCACTAATTAGGAGGCCTGGGCTTGCTGGGGTTGCAGCCACGTTCATGTCAGGAATACTGATGCCAACCGAGTGTTGAGACACTGCCGCTGTCACCACTGAACTCACAAGTGGTGTGGGGAGGGGCAGAGGCCTCGGTAATTATAAATGCCTCATGTGTCCTATGAGTAGGTACATTCCTACTGCTAAAGACAGCGGCTAATATGCTTAGTTCCCACTTACACACAGATCAGTGATCTGCAATAGGTTACATGGCTTTTGATTAGTCTGTTGGGAATGAATGTTGTGTTTACAAGTTAGTAATTAGTGGATTTTTTTAAGTTTGCGAGGATTGTAAGACTTTTTTTGTGTGTGTTTGAAACTGCTAATTCAGCATCTATTTTCTATTTATAGTTATGTAGTTATGTCTTTGTTACTTATTTGTAGATGGACAGAATTATTTTCTACTAATTCTAGGAATCCACAATATACTGGTACCATACCTCTTATCGGCCAGTATCTGCTTTTCATTTTTTTTATTTTTTTTGTTCAATGGTGATCATGTAACCCATTTATGAGCACTATCTTTTGAAAATCTCTGACTTCTGACTTTTCATGAGTTTTCTTTCATCTCGTTGTTGTTGTACACATGAATTATTTAGTTTTTTTAGCATTACTATTATAGTTTGCATTGATTTGTTGAATAACCCTTTTAATTTGATATTTTTTGTTTCATTTCAGTGTAATTGTATATATACACACTGCCATACAAAAGTTTGGAATCAGTAAGATTTAAATCTTTTATGCTCATCAAGGCTGTATTTATTTGTATTTAAAAAAAAAAAAAACAGAAAAAAGTAATATTGTGAAATATTGCAATTTCTAATGTTTTCCTATTTTAATATATTTTAAAATACAATTTGACGCAGTGCTAATTTCTCATCACCCATTACTCAAATATTTAGTGTCACATGATCCTTCAGAAATCATTCTAATATGCTGATTTTATTTTTTTATTTTTTGGAACCTGTGACACTTTTTTTCTTTGATTCTTTGATGATTAAAATTTAAACATAACAGCATTTATTCGAAAGAGAAACTTTTTAGCAGTATAAGTCTTTTATCACTTTTATCACTCATCTTTACTGAATAAAAGCCTTTTTTTTTTTTAAATACTGACCCCAAACTTGAGTAGTAGTGTATATTGTAACACAAAATTTTGATCATTGATCATTTATTTATTTTTCAAAGAATCCTTAAAATATATCACAGGTCTCCAAAAATATTAAACAGATTAATTTAATTCAGTTTTTTTTTTTCAATTAACAAACATGTTATATTAATCTAATGTATAGTATATACTTATGTTATTACATACAGTCAAACCAAAATTTATTCAGACACCTTCAACATTTTTCCCATTATCACAGTTTATTTGCTATAGTTTAGAAAATGGTAATAAAGCATATCAAGAACTCAGAGTTAAACTGTGTCAGAAGAAATTCATCTTGATAACGCCATCCTTCTGTCCAAAAGTGTCGGGAATAATTTTTGGTCCTAAATTTTTTGTTTTACTGGTAGTCCACTGTATAAAGAATTTTTAGGTATAATATGTCACAGTTCACTATTTTGCTATTCTCACTTACATAATATCCTGCACCCACTAGTAATGAAATAATAAAAAGTATATATGGTGTCTGAATAATTTTGGTTTGACTGTGTTAGTATAAACATCAAAATAATACTTTTTCATTATTGCTTCATCCCTACTTGCTTTGTCAGTGTTATGTATACAATCTTCCGCATAGGCTACTATACCAATTTTTTGTCTAAGCTACCACTTTATTGCTTGTTGTGGTATCATACATTTTTTTGTTTGCACTACCGTTTGTGAGACTAGCCTCCCTCTGCTTCTGCACATGATTCTCAGTTATGAAAAACCATCTTAAGAAAATCTTCCTGACTCCCTAATCCTGCTATTCCAGTGCCAATTTAGACCCTTGCTGGTCTGTTTCTCATCCAGCTGTGTCTTAGCCCCTGTCCTGGCCAATCACTGCTCTTTATGGGATTATCCAGCCCCCATAATGTCCTCTGCCCTCATCGTCCCCAGAAAAATCACTCTGGGCAAACACAGCAGGGATCTCACCTGCGGGAGAGCATGGCTCAGCTCACCTGCAGCGGACAGTGTTGTTTACTGATAATGTGCCTTTGGCAGATATGAGGGGAGATGTATATGAAATATGCAGTGATCAAAACTTCTTGTTCGAAGAAGAAAATTGGTAGGCTTAGCCAGTGGAAAAGAAAATGGCAGTGAAAGCACTTCTTTGACCAAACAGATGTTGCGTCTCATCACCACATGAACCATCATATGCATTTCTGTCCTGGTGTGTTTTAGTCATTGAGACATCATGGAGTTTAGGTTTATTGAGCTTAATCCAAGAGGAAAAAATGAATCTCATGCAGAGAGCATGATAGAGTCTTTATTTATCTTTATTTATCGCCAAATGACCAGGGCCGCTGAAATTCATTTCTGCAAATGCTTAGCAAAGCAATAATCACATACTGTAGCTTGAGTGTCTTTGCTTCGATGATAGTAGCGTAAAACAAACTGAATATGAGGTGTAATTTAATTATTTTATAATACAGTGTAACTGAACGAAACTGTTTTCATATTCATAATGCCACTTCCTTTCATTTGCTTACCCACAAATCACTGTTGATATCTGATCATTTCACTGTGGTAAGCCTGTGTTTGCTACTAAGTTTAGTTCAGCCAGCCTATTTTAGGAAAGGAGCTCTTGACACAGGACTGCGCCAGTGAAAAATCTTCCCCAGATTGGATTCCATAGGAGCATCACCAGGAAACAATCAATAAGTGAGCGGAAAGAGGCCCGTCTCCCTTGATCGCTGTGTCCCAGCGCCCTCAGAGCCGAAAGAGGGAAGAGTCAAGCATGTGTGCTTTCTAATGAACCCATTCCCCTCTGCTTTGAAAAGGCTAGTATCACTGTTACTGTCGCGTTTACTATATGGGTTATGGGATAAACAAACACCTAGCCCGTATAGTTTTGTCATTTTAGTTTTTTCCTCAATTTGTAGTTTTAGTTTATTCAGTTTTATGTAAAACTGTAGTATTCCACAGCTGGAATCATTAAAAAATGTTACTGTTTTTTGTCAGAGTTTATGCTATACAGTCAAAAATGCAATTTTTTAAAGTTTATTTTATTTTAAAAAAAGAAATTAAGTCAATTAAAAATGCAAAATATTTTTCCTTGCCTTTCTATATTTGTATTATAAAACATTTTCTCATTAATTTGCAACTTTCAGAGTAGATTTTTTGGTAGGTTTAGTAGAATGTTATACTTGCAAAGTTTCTGATAGTCAGTATGTTGTATGTGGTGGACCGATCAAAATAAAGTGTGAGGATATTAATCAGATGGTCTACTAATACTCTAATGACTACTAGTTACATGTAGTTGCAAAGTTACTTAGTTAGTAGAATGTCTAAAGTGCACTATTGAAATAAAAGTGTTCCCTTTTTATTTATTTATTTACTTTTTTAACAAACATATTTCGTTTAGATGTCATTTCATTTTTTACTCTGCCTATAACTCCATAGCAATCATTTTGCAATGCCCTAGTAACTTAGAAGAACATCCTGCTATTGTATCAATGAGTTCTGGGCCACTCATTTTTCCTTTCAGTAATTTAAGAGTGTATTATCATCCTGTGATGTGTTTGAAGATAGTAGTATAGCATCTCATATTCCTTTCAGCATTTGTGGTTTGTGCACAAGCATCCACACTCACACACACTTTGTCTTGCAAAAGATGCCCTCATCAGAAAAAGTTAAAGATGACAGAGATGTAGAGGGGCAGGAAACCCTCAATTTTTTCTTGCTTGAGCAACCAATCTCCATCAAGATCAATTAGGAGCCTGCAGCAGCAATGGCTTCAGACAGGTTCAAGTGTCCTGGCATCCTCCTATCATGCCTGCTGGTCTCACCTCCCTGTGGCTGCCTCATGTCCGCAAACACTTGCTTTTTTTTTTTTTTGCTTTTTTCTTTCATCTGGGATATTTCCTTGAATATTAAGAGAGGTGTTTAGAGCTATTTCTCTCTGCCAGTTTATGTAGCTGTGTTTAATGTGTAAGTCAAGTGTTTTATGTATCTATGTATGAACAGTATGCATTTATTTATTTATTTACTTACTTAAATGCAGTAACCATTATTGTAATTTTTTAGCTATACACATTTAGTGCAAAACATAAAAAAAGATAATTTCTAGTATTTACTAATGTAGTGAAAAAGCCTCAATTTGGTTAGAATTCTAAAAAAAAGAATAAGTAAATCAATAAATATTACGATAGATAGTTAGATCTTTTGAATTATTTGAAAGATTTAGTTCACAAAACCTTACCTTCATTATTCTGACTGATCTGGTTCTTGCGTTCAACCTGATTCAGAACGATATTTAACAGTTTCTTTTTCTGTGCTCCTCAGAAGCCGGCAAATTATATTGGTCTGGAATGACAGACCAATGATGAGTAAATGATCACAGAATTTTCATTTTTGGCTGAAATTCCTTTAAGATTTCAGGTCTTTTACCCACATTTCAGCTCTTATACTGACAGTGTTCCAGTCTGTCACATGAGATGACGGCAAACGGAAAAACCAACCTTCTCTGGAAGTGAGAGCATTTTCTTACACAACGACTTATCCAGTTAAAGTAAAATCCCCCTGAGTGTTATAACCCATTTTAAGCACTACCAAGCAGCTTGTTACTGCCTCTCTCCTCTGGCTGCCTGTCTGCCTTTTCACTCCGTCATTCCACACTTCTATCGGCGTGTGTGCAGACAGAGATGGACTCTGACAGCAGGCGGTGGGCAGCGCCTGGTCCCAGACCTGCGCCCAGCCCCCATCGCCCCACAGGGAGGGCAGGAGATGAGCCCCGTGCGCCGGTGGCCGGAGGAGCTCCGCAGAGAACACATGTATCACTGTAATGTCTTGTGAAGGGCCACTTTGCCAAGAGTATTAATTAGAGGTCAGGCTTTTGGGGAGCTGCTTTGTTTCAGCCCCAACTCTGCGCTTTGCCAGGTCAGGGCTCCACTCCAGCATGGCTACGAGGGAGGCTGCTCAAGGCCTCTGCGTGTGTGTGTGTGTGTGTGTACGAATGTTGGCAGGAGGTTACGCATCACACTGCTTGATCTCCATACCACATTTTATGTGCAGAGAAATTAAGAGTATCTGCAAAGGCTGAAGTTCATTTAAATCATGAAAACATTTGATTTTCTTTGCTTTTCATCTGACAAACAGGTGAATTTTAAACTTGCATTGGTGTTTTCTGTATATAACACTCTTTTTGTTTTGTATTCATCCACACCACTACCTAATTTTCAATACAGTATATAACAGTAAACATAACAAACACTGGAGTCATTTCTTATTGGTTAGTGCACATGCTCCAACAATTTGAGCTGTTAACTTTACCTGAAATGTATGTTACTGTATAAACATGCTATTCATTAGAAATATAATAGAATATGATATAAATGATTTTAAAAATATGTATTTATAATTTTATACTATATATTCAAATTATGAAATTAAGTGTATATTGTATATGTTATCATATTATGTTATCATATAATTCTTAAATAATATATTTATAATATAAAATAATAATAAATGAAGAATAAATATTTGGAAATTTTCTCTTATGAAGGCAATAATTCCCTGATCGATTTTAAATGGAAATAAGTTTAAAATCAATGATTAAAAGATGATTCATTGGATTTAATTTTTATTTTTATGAGTCTGATTTTGTCCTCCTTTTTTTAAATAACTTTCCCAGTCCCAGTTCATTTCCTTTGTTCTCGAATACACACTCTTCTGCTCCATACACAGTTTATTAGTGCCGTGGCAATCAGTGCAGACAGGCCTGTACAGGTGTTTGGGAGATGACCGTGTCAGAAGTTAACAGGATTTTGCCTCCGCTATGGAAACCAGAGATAGAAATCGGAAAATGTTTATGTGATATTGCATCCAGAGTGACAACTGTCAATAGGTTCTGGATGGAGGTGAGGCAGGTATGGATTTTTGAAAGGCGCTCTTCCAACCCTGCCTGTCATTAGATAGTGACCAACTTCAGTTTGCCTGTGCATGTTGAAAATTTAATCTGTCGACAAATGCTGTATTAATAGGGTCCAGCAAGACTGGGGGAGGAAAATGAGGGGAGGAACGTGCCAGGCAGTGTAGAATCACTTCCTAGAGGCCCTTATGGATAATGTGTATTTGTTGGAGATGGAGCACAGCATCTAATAAATAATATTCTTAATTTCCTAGAAAAATATTGTGTAACAAGAATGTCCAAGAATCAAATCAGTGGCAGAGTGTATATGCTATCGTGGGCTTGTGAGAATGGCTGTACATTTATATATACATATATTCAATCCTCTTCAGACCATTTCAGTATAATGTACATTTGGCAACACTTTACAATAAGGTGTCATTTGTTAACATTAGTTAATGTATTAACTAAAATGAACAAACAATGAACAGTGCATTAACTAATGTTAATAAACATTGTGATTTTAATAATGCATTAGTAAATGCTGAAATTAACATTTACTAAGATTAATAAATGCTGTAGAAGTGTTGTTCATTCTTAGTTCATGGTAATTAATGTTGTTGGTGGTGTTGTAAAGTCTTACTGTAAATTCAAATTAATAAACTGTCACAGTCAGCTGGATGTGCCAGCCCAGATCAGGGGATGGCACTCCAGCGTCCCACAACTGTGTGTGTGTGTTTACCTCTGTTTTCATGTCCGGATTCATTTCCACGAACTCATGCCCCCGCCCTGCTCGTTTGTTGTCATGGTGTTTGATTGTTGTCTCCGCCCACTGACCTAGTTTCATGTATAAATGCCCCGGATGTCTTTGTGTTAGACGCTCGTCAATGTTGGATGTACCCTTTGTTCTCCCAGTTGTCAAGCCATTCGGTTATCTCCGAGTTTCCTTGTTTTCCCTGTGTCTCTCTGTATCTTGGATTTACCGTTGCCGACCTACGCTACCCATGCCTGGATTATTCTCTTGTCTCAGCCTTTGATGTACTGTTTGCCGTTGTTGAACTTCGCCTGTGACTTTACTCCGTGTGTGTGTGTGTGTGTCAAACAAACGCTTGCAAATGGATCCGCACGTTTCCTTGCGTCTTAATTGTGACAGATTGACGAGCCACAAAGGATCCAGCAGCGTTTGACACCAGCCTGCGGTAAGAGGGGATTCCCCGTCTCTGTTCTCCGCACCTCAGCGCTTCTCCGCGCTACTACAGCGTCAGCACCCCGGAGGCTATCCGCAAATGCCCGGCTCTCACCTCGCCATTCGGCGAGCGCCGTTCTCGCGCAAAATGGCCGCCGATCACGAGACACAGCGCAAAATGGCCGCCGATCGCGAGACACAGCGCGAGATGGTCGCCGATCGCGTGTTGTCGCACAAAATGGCCGCCGATCGCGAGACACAGCGCAAGATGGCCGCCAATCGCGTATCGTCGCGCAAAATGGCCGCGGCCCCGAAGCCCAAGTACAAGATGACTACCATCCCAGACCCCGTTCTGCCAAGCTCCAAGCCGGTTCCGGACCAGTGATGCCCGGATCCACCGCCAGATTTGTGGGCCGACTTGCCTACGCTAATTCCCGCAGACCCCACTCCGCCAATCCTGAGGTTAGTTCCAGTTTCAGTTTCACGGCCAGGAGTGCCGTGTGAAATCTCCGTGGTTCCCAGCCCGCGAGTCACGGGTCCCAGTCCCGTATCACGGCGAGAGGGGCCGCGTAATGTCCAGTCGGTCCCGGTTTCGCAGCCAGGAGAGCTGTCACCCGTCCCAGCGGTTTCAGACCCGCAAATGACGGGTCCCAGTCCCGCATCACGGTGTGAGGGGCCGTGTATAGTCCAGTTGGTTCCGGTTATACAGACAGGAGAGCTGTCTATTGTCCAGTCGGTACTGGTTATACAGCCAGGAGAGCTGTTGAAGGCCCTCGCGGTTCCTAGCCCCGTTTCACGGTTTGAGGAGCCGTGTCAAACTCTGTCGGTTCCGATTGCGCCGCCTGGAGCACCGTGCGAGGGTCGCACGGCCTCCAGTCCATTTTTGTCGGGTCCCAGCCCCGAATTACCATGGCCCGAGTCTCCCGAGCCCGTCATAGACTCTGATGTTCCATGGCCCGATGTTGTGACCTAGATTGGCTGTGGTCCCAGTCGCCTGAACCCGTTGGTGACAATAATGTCCCGGAGGACCCGCCAGTGGCTGCACCAACCCCGGAGAGGTCATCTTCGGTTGTAGACTCTCTAGGGGCCCCGCTGGTGGCTGCACTACCTCCAGGTCCTACCCTCCAAGCCTCAGGGCCT
>JAUMHE010000069.1:11307875-11322680 GCA_032359235.1 Enteromius mattozi | reverse complement strand
TTGTTTTATTTTGCTCTGGCAAAGTAAAAAAATATAGATAATTATTTTGTATAATGTTATATATATATATATATATAATTTTTTAATTAACTATTTTATATGTATTATAAAAAGGAAATAATTTCCACTAGTAGATCATATTAGGTTACATTTCATGCCTTTAAACTGCAGAGACTTTTATTTTGCTTTGTCTTTTTTCCCCCTAAAGTTCTTCTGTAACTTTCTATGTGGTTTTTACTGTGAGTCAAGAGTGAGATCTCTCTCCCTAAGCATCTTATTTTTAGACATTGTACATATTCTCCCTCTGAACACAGGCTAAAGAGACCCAACAACATTAATTGTGACTTCAAGCTAAGTTTACAAACTTTGTGGCCCAGAACATGACCGGTGGCCTGGCGTTAGACCTGTTGGAGAGCCGCTGTTCATTAGTGTTATGGGCAGGGGGCGGTGTGTGTTGTGGCTTTTTGAGGGCCGGACTGTGAAGTGCCGGTGAGGAAGCAGCCTGCAGACTGTTTGCGCTGATGTCACAGAGAGGTATGATGACGTGTATGCACCAACAGTGCAGTTAGGTCTGTCAGTGCACATCCATCACGGACGTAGCCGGTCACTGGCCTCTCTCCATCCCCACAGCTGAGACCAATGTGGTCAGACAGTTGGAGCCCCTTGTATTTAAAGCTAAGAAGTTCAGACAGATGACACCCCTCAGGGAGGGCTGAAAATGTGCGTCCCCTCCCCTGCGCTTTTGAAATTCCCAGAGTGAGGCGAGAGATCCTGGTTATTGCCTGTCACTGTTTGGATTCGGTTGTTGACTAGCTGGTCATCCAAGAGTCTATTGAATCTCAGCTATGTTCTCTGGTTGTGTCTCTCCTGGAGCTCTTTAAATGAGACGTAAAGGGAGAAAATAATACTGGTTGCCATTTAGCCTAATACTAAGAGACACTTTAAACAAGTCGAAACATGACCCATGAACCACAAGCCACAAATTGTAAATCATTGATGAGATGCTCCTCTTAGCTATATATGCTCTGGACACCCTGTCAATCTTCTTCGCCAATTATGCACCACCATCTTTAATGTTTTTCGAGGAAGAGGTTGTATTTTTGACCTTCGTGACCTTCTCTTTATGCTGGATTCATGCTTGGAGCGTCTTATGATATTGTTTTTTCAGTCACATCGGAATGATTGCTGTCATATTTCATTTTATTTGATTGCCTTCTACCAAGATTAACTATATAGCTGAAATACATACCTATGCCAAATGTGCTCATTGAGAATGCCCAGAGGATCATTTTATTCCTCAGAGGTTGCTCTTTCATCGCTCTGGAACTGAGTGGAGTTCTCAGTTATGTTTCTCTAAAGCATCAGTTTTGTCTCATATATTTTTAGCTGAAAATTCATTGCATAGTTCAGATGATTTGGTCTCGAAAGAATATTATTTAAGAATATTTAATAGAAGACTTTGTAACTTGAGATCTTGACAAATCTAAGTAATGTTTGTGGCTCTTTTCTTTTACAGTTTTTTTTTTTGTGTGTATATATATTATATATATATATATATATATACTGTATATATAGTGTGTTATTTAAAAAAAAAATGTCTTACTGCGCTGACTTACATCATTATTCCAGTATGCCATATTTATGAATGAGTCACCTGGATCATTAATTCAGTTCATTTAAAATGAATATTCATTTAGGAAAAAGTGATTGTCTTAATGAGTGAGTCATTGAATCATTCATTTAAATCATTCAGTCAAAAACATAGTTTTATTCAGGGGGGAAAAATCTATTTGAAACACTGGAGGAGTAAATTTAGTAATCTGCGATATTTTGTTTAAAATGTAGTTTGCTCATTATTAACTTGTTGTTTGTTTGTTTTTTGGAACTGTTGTATAAACGCAGGATCAGATTAGTTCAGTACCAGTATAAATGAATCACAGCCATACCTACTGTATTGATGGCTGGTAGCCTGTATGAGACAAACATCATGGAATAAATGTTAAAAGAGTGAAAGAACGGAGAATATATATTTTTCTTCCCTGCAAGAATGTATTATCATGCCCTGGAAGTATCAAGAAATTCTTGAGTGCTATTCTAAAGAGTTTTACACCTTTTCATTTTCATTGTCATTTCATGTTTTAATGAAGAAAAAAAAACTATTTTTTCAAGCCTTTATTCAGCCTTCATATTATTAAATGTGAATATTTAAAAAGGAAAACAAGAGATGGAGAGCAAACACTTCAGATCTCTGGATACACCAAGCTTGTATATTCATTAAACTCCAGAAACAAATGTTTTCTGAGAACTTCAGATTGTTTATTGATTTTCATCTCTGAAGCTTGAGTAAGTCTGTCTGAGGGGCTCCCACGGGACTCCAGGGGTTCGATGAGGGTGTCATGTTTCAAACCTGGCTGCACACTGTGCCATGTCAACTCCTGGGATATGATAACAAGTAGAATGAGTGGAGAGGACAGCAGTCCTGTTTTATCTGGGTTCCTTACTGGTTCTCATTACAGGGTTGGAGTTCACCATGACTTAGATTTTTAAGTCCTCTCTGCACTGCTGTGATCCAGCAGAGAAAAATACATTGTAGCAGTGGAGATGATAACCACAAGGAGTTAATTCTACTTGATCTGACCTTTAAAAATCAGTATGTGACCTAATATTTTTAGTTTGATTCAGTCATATATTTCTTTACATGTTACATGTGTGTACTGCATGAAGCACATTTTAAGTTACCTTAATTATTTTTCTTTTTGAAGTAATATGAAATGAAGTATTAAAATATTAATAATAGTTTTTTTGGTAACACTATTAGTTGAATATTAGCATAAATATTACTAGAATATTAGCGATTTATTAGTACTAATTAAGCACATATTAATGCATTATTCTACATCCCTAATCCTACACAATACCTAAACTTGACAACTACCTTACTAACTATTAATAAGCAGCAAATTAAGTATTTATTGAGGGAAAAGTCGTAGTTAATAGTTAACAGGTGTGACCATTTTTTTTGTGTTTTCAGCCCATTTTACTTTTGTAACCTTATACATTTTCAATTTGTAAAGACATAGTAACGACTTGTTTTTGTATGTGTACACATGTGAGAGCCAGACAAAATCTGGCACACGGCTTAGCAGCTACTTAACAGACACTCTCTGCTTGTTTTCTTACGTATGTCACGCTCATATAAATAGCATTGATTTAAGTACCAACCATTCACAGCATCTGTGCTTTTTGGCAAAGGCTTCCTTTTGGCACATGGACTTCTTTTATTTAGGTCCTTGGGTTTTCTTCTCAAATGGACCTTGAGGACAAACAGCCACCTTGCCAGTGGCTCCACGTTGACAATCCCAGATTAGGAAGATCTGCGGCCTGACCTTAGCACACGCTGTGTCTGAGCAGGTTCCTGGTATCGCATGACCAGTCATAATGGTGCGTAAGCCACATTGGGGATGCTGTCAGCACTGTGCTTCTGTTCACTTTGCCTATTCAGAATCCATTGGCCAGCACCTCTGGAAAAGCAGATCCTCCAAGTCATGGGAGGCGACTTGGTTTTAAACAATCCCCAACATTTGTTAAAGGAAGAAAGAATATTCAACTCTAAGATAAATGTCCAGTGATATCTACTGACATGATAGCTAACAAACATTGCTGTCTGAGTTGCATTGCAAATATATTTATGCAACAACTTGGAGCACATCTGTTGCTGTGAATCATAATTTGAGTCACAGCTTGGTGCCCTAGTAATTACAAAATCTAATACGTTTGCTCTCACTTAAAAGCCTTCATGTTCCATACACATGAAACAGCAAACAAGAGATAAGACTTCAAAACATGGCTGCTTTCAAGGTAAAGGCAAGATTCAGGTAGATGCTAGGGATTGTTTTTCAGACTACCTTTCTGGGCTCTGGTGAGGAAGATGTTAGCCATTTATAACTGTGTTTTATTTCATTTTCTTTTTTTCTGGTAGTAGATATATTTGTAGTACTATGTATGCATATTTGTTTTTTTCTTCATTTTCTATTAGGGAGAATATGTTTGTTTGATGCTAGGCATTCATCACTAGATTGATTTGTTTGATGTTAGAGATGTATTACTGCTTATTGTTTCTTTATTTAATAGTTTATTTACCCATTTTACAAGTAGTAGACCATGTTTTTGTTTTCTTTTTGATGTTAGGAATTTATAGTGTTTTGTTTTTATGTTTGCTTGTTTGTTTAATTTAATAGAAGTCTGTGATGTTTGTTTGATGCCAGGCTTTCATTAATACATTCATGCATTTATTGTTTTAATTATACTAAATAATATTTGTTTAATGTTAGAAATGTACTACTGCTTTTTGTTTGTTTCTTTTTTAGTTTATTTATTTATTTATTTTTATGTTAGGTTAATTTATGGTGTTCTTTTTACATTTACCAAATGTATTTTTTTTATAATACTAGACGTTTGTTTGGTATTAAGAGTTTTTTGCTGCAATCTGAAACATATTTAGATGTTAATATGTTTAGAACATTGTTTCACTGATGCAACCATTTTTTGTGAATGTACCATAATATTACCGGTCCTTCACATCTCATGTCATCATGCCAATTTCTTCCAGTGTCAGCTGGAATTGACCTGCACATATCAAATTTTGAGAACTTTGCCAGTATACAACTAAACACCCCCATTGCGTCTTTGTACAAGCCCCGGTCATCAGGAACGTGCTCTACCAGCACCTTGTTATGGCATCTCAGATGAGGAAGAAGACTCTCATCACCGAGGCATGTCCTGTATAAAGAGCTTGAAACGGAGAAGACGATGTTTGTTACATATTGATGCCTATCAGCCCTGAAGATGGGAGCCATGTTTCATCCCCCCTGTGCTTCTCCGCTGCTTGGCAGACATGCCCCTTGCCGCTGCATAATCATATTAATTTATGCCCTGAATCAATTATGCATTCAGATTCTCCTGATAGCTTGTCACTTTTTATCCATTAGTCTTTGTGCGCCGGTTGTGGAATGGTAAATAAATAGAGAACACAACACGCCCCACGTCGCTGGAGGTGTGGTGAGGCATCCGAGTGTATTTGTGGAGATTTAAGGGTTATTAAGCGAAAAGGGGGCAGGGTTGAAGGTGTCACATCCGAGTCGTATTTAACAAAGAGAGAAGAAGTTCACCAGGACGCTTGCCATAAACGATCACACCACAAAATGCAAATAGTTCCTCTGATGAGGCATGTTGCTGCTCTCTTGACAGCTTCAGAATAGCACAATTACCTGATAGAAGAGAGCTGGCACTGAAGGGAGGTACGAGCTGGAGGAGACAGACTTCAGCATCTGGGCTCATGTTCACAAATTGTCTTATTGCCGAGAGTGTTGATGTGGAATGGGATATCTGCCTCCGAACTGACCTTAAACAAGATATGTAAGGATGATTCACAAGCGCTGTCAGGAAGACCAGCTGTGATGTGGACTGCACAACTCTTCTTTTTTATTTTGTCAGAGCGGGCAGATAGTGCTATCACTGTGTGTTTGCTGCTAACGGCAAAACTCATTTGTTTAAATATATGCTATCTGGATAGAGAGCTAATGGTTAGCAGCTCTCTCGGGCTAAATGGGCACTTGCATGTTTGGTAGTCAAGCAAACTAAATGCAGGCTTCTGAGGGGACCAAGTACATGTCTAATGCAGACGTTTCGCAGAGACGACAGGGCAAATGTGGAGTGTGTTGTTTTTGCATTCGTCAGAGCCTCAGATATTTGCATTCCATTGGACTGTTTACTGAATATTTAACCAAGCCAATTAAAAAATAATAATTTAAGTTGCCTTCGTGTCTAATGTAACCCTTTCAAACTAATTTCACTCAGAAATTGTCAGCAGATTTCTCAAAATAATTACAAAGATACAGAAAGTAACAAAACTGATTTAACATGAAATTGTTGACTGAAATAGGCCTAATATTTTTTCTGCAAAACATACCTTTTACTAATGTAAAAGAATCATTTTTTCTCTGTAATCCAAAACTGGTGTGTCCACGAATCCCTCATTAACAAATGGACACAAAAAACTTTTGAATATTCAAAAAAACAAACAAACAAACAAAAAAACTTATGGATAGTCATGGATCACTATTTTAGAATTGGATAAGTTAACCTCAAAACAGTTTGGACTGACTATAGGCTACATAATAAATATACACAGTACACACATATATTACGTAAACAAAAATTTTTGCATGTGATTAATCATGATTAATCAGTTGACAGCACTAATGTGTAGAGTATATATAGATTTGTATGGATGTATGTACACTCTCACATGCACAGTTCATTTCTATAGGAATTCACAATAAGTGCATGTATGAGGAGGAAATCAGAGAAGTGATATAAAGCAAATGGCATTCCCTTTACGTAATAATAGGAAACCTATCAGGTTTCTACAGGGTTGGGGTTACACATCAATTAATGCCTAAATGCGGAGCAATCCGATCCATTTTCAAGCTGTGAGCTTCAGCAGTGTCTTATATTACGCAACGATGAGCTAGATATCTAACACCTTTCATTTCATTTTCTGCTGCTACAAAATGTTCAAATAAAAATAGCATTCCTCCATAAGGCCAAGCATGCAGAGATTCTCTGAGAAGCCTGCATGCTTGATATACATGTTGTTGGGTGTAATTTAACATACAAAAACATTTAAAAATACAAGGCACCCTTAAGGAAAAAAGTTTTACGTTTGTTTGCCTGGTTATGCACCTTTAAATAACTGTAATAAAAATAAAAAAATTTAATAAATAGAGGGTAGTGATGACACGCAGTCTTAGTCAGAATACAGTCAGAAACTGAAGTCTTGATTTATATTTGAACCTCTTTCAATACAAGAATGAAAGACAAAGTATTCAGTACGTTACAGTACAGTAAGTGTGATTTTAAGGTACGCAGGTGTGTAATATTATTTGGCATACTGGCATTGACCTTATTTTCCTTGACCTATGACTTAACAACAACTGCAAAATAAATTACTCTGCTATTGTTAACAACAATTTTTACCCACAAGGAGCTTTCTTACTACCTATACAGCAGGTACACTTATAAATCTGATGAATCCACTGCTCCCGTGGCCTCATGGGATAGCAAAGTGTCCACTAGGTGTGTAGTGAAAAATCTTTTAAATGATATATATTTAGACATCCTACTCATTTTACGTAGTTGCTTTTAGCATATTACATAATAGGGAAGTTTGCTTATAAAGACAGAAAGCATGAAAGAGACTTGAAGAGAGCAGATCAGGACCATGGACAGCAGTCAGGGTCTACTGGAGGCCTACATCTGAAAGAATGACTACTTACATGCATTTCTCAACTGTGAATTGTCATAAAATAAATGTGTGACCACTGACCAAACAAAGCATTAATTACTATGTACAAAAAGTAAAACAACTTTAGCTGACAGTGCAATAAACTTTCCCAAGTGCCCGACTGCCCTGCTGAAAAAAAACCAATAGAAAATGTAATGGATTTATTGGTTATAATCTGAATTTTAATGGAAAGTATAAAGGTGTCAACTGTTATGTGATGAATTCTATTTGTGGGATGTTAAATCCTATTGGAAAAATGCCCACAACACACTACAAAAAATTTATTTTGTATTGGTTTTACTGAAAAGTTAGTGGTTCTCAATGGTATTTTAATGGAAACCATTTGAATTTCTGTGATGGTTTCTACTGGGCTTCTATTTTTTTTTTTTTTTTTTTATATTAGCAAAATGAAAAAGAGGCGGGAGAGGAAGTATCAAGCTAAAGCTATTATGTATTTTTTCATGCAGAAGAAACTGTTTCAAAGTTTTTGTCTGCATACAAAAATGATCTGAAAACGCACATCCTAGCTCTCCTAAGCGCGTGTCGTGTCGCTTTCTCTGTCGGGCTCGTGCAACGCTCTTTATCTGCGCGTGCTGCTCTCACCAAACACTCTGCTGTACAAAATGACGCCCAATTAAGTTCAGTGTTAATTAAGAGTTGAAAACATGTCTTTAATGTGAGGCTTAGTGTACTAGCACACATATAGGTTACAGAACAAGCACAGCTTCATCAAAACTGAGATATTACATAAATAGACAGGTTTTAAAGGTGCGCGCACACACGCGCACACACAGATAAAAAAGGATCGCCTATAGGTTGAACTCTATAAATCATGACGCAAACATCCGCTTGCCTTTTGTCTGTCTCTTGTCATCGAATGGATTAATTCGAATCGTCTTTATGTTATTAGTTTATGGGCCATGAGATTAGATATGAATATGAAACAGTCAACCTGCACTGCGACAATATATCAAAGGCAGTATAAAGGCGTTAATACGCAGACAGGGTAAGGTGTAAGAAAGCTGACCGTCTCGATTTGATGCTTACAGATTTTAACAGAGTTAGTGAAAAATACTGGCTGCTTAATGATTAAATGTACACAAAAAATCTATTAAGCATATATTTTTAATTAAGACATTGTTTAGCGATGTTTTGAATCCTTGTGCGTAAGTTAGATGTTCTAAAATAGTTTTATTTTAGTTACACTGACAGTTTCCAGACAGCGGGAAAACTTTTTTCTGCCCTATCTGAAACACACCGATACTTATTAGCTAAGAATAAGATAATGTTTGAAATATTTCAATGTATTTGTCCATGTAATAACAGAGAAAAGTCTAAACAATATAAACCTTTTTTGACATTCTTGACACAAAACTTGCAGCATTTGTGGTGAAAATTGTAAATTGGTTCTTCAAAAAAAAAAGACAACCGGCACAGTCTGTGTTTCTCTACTTTATTTTGATTCCTTGACGAAATCCTTCAACGATCTTTTGAGCTTGGATTTGAAGAATTCATCTAATGATCTGTTGAAATTTACATAGCAGATTCCGGGAGCAGATCTTGCTGAGAGAGGGAGCTCCTGCGCAAAATTACGCCTTCCCTTGTCATTTGTTAGCCGTTTTCATCTAAAAAGTGTACACAACAACCCGAAGGCATCGTAAACTGCGCCGTGCCGTTTGAAGCTGAACAGTGATCGACACCTGCACTGACTGCACACTATAGGAGAGAAAAGAAAAGACGCCGCGCGCTCCAGCCAATTATCCGCGAGCAGAAGTGACACCCAGTGACCATGTGAGTACCGACATAATTACGTTTATAGATTGCGATGATACCGAGCGTCATATGTTACTTTTATCTTTATGCGTAACTTCACTTAATTATATTTGCATATCAGTGTCAGCAGGTTAACCAGCCACCCCTCATCGCGCGCCTGCACAGCTCTCCACACTGACAAAGCGCGCGAATGCACGAGGACAGCTTTGGACGTGATTATTAAATGAACTCTCTATTAGTGCTTAGTTACTGATGCACACTTGTTTTGTCAAAATAATCAAATCAAACAAAGCATTCAAATTCTAGCAGACTGCATTTTTAATATATAGATAATGAAAACATTATATGTAATAGATGCAATAAAAACAAACTTATTAAAGTTAAGCATTATAAGCCTCATTAGAGGAAACACAGCACTTCAACCAACGTCATCAGTTCAACCAATTAGAAATATGCCACAGGGGAGAAATCACTATCATCCAGGGGTGACATTATACAAGACTTTGTAAAAGAATATATGGTTTGAGGTATAAAGTATAACTTAATGTTTGACTTCTGAACGTTAAATGGAAGAGCTAGTGTCTTCTAAATAAGCAGGTTCACTTAATATTATATAAAACTAGCTTTTCATGTACATGTTTAAATATAATAGAAATATAATGTTAAATGCTGAGTGGTGTAAAAGTTTCCGTTGTATTTCTAGTATACATATAAAGATTGTGGCAAAGAGCATATTAGGCCACATTTGCCTCAGTCCTTAGTCATTAACACATGCAAATGTTTTGTTACTTTTATTGTTGTGTGTGTTCTATTTGTGCTTTGAGTATGTAAATATTTATTGTATGTTCACCATTTTGAATTAAGAGTTGGGTAGTGAAAAAGATGCCATAATAACTGTATTTGATTATCGCAATAAATGTATGCACAGCATTAATATTTTTAGAGTTAGGCTGTGAGTAGGGTGTAAAAACAGCACTCCTTGAACTTGACAAAATCAACGATTTCTAAATGACTTAAAAAAAAATTTATAGCAGCAAAGTGCGATCATATTATATCAAAGTGAAATACCGTGGGAAAAGCGTTACAAGTAAATGGTACGACATTGCACGCTCTCTCCTCAATATGTATTCAAATGCGCACGCGCACAAGTGAGCACCCCCCCCACACACACACACACACACACACACACGCACACAGGGCCTACACACAATACAGAATTTATTCTCCAAACATATCAGCCAAAAAAATTTATTTTAACCATACATAATATACTTTACAAAACGATGCATTTATAGGTCACTTTTAAAAAGAGAAAACAATAATTTTGTGTAATGTGGCATTAATCGAAGGAGCGCGAGCACGACAAGAGCTCCTAAAGATTTATAGATTTATATTGGCGTTGTTGAATTATCTCCGAGGTGCCTTTAATCTTGATTTAATTAACATTAAAGTGAAGCATCAGTGAGAGAGGACACATCGGATCAAAGGCCGCTGTAGTATTTGTGCACGAGAGAATGCTGATGATATGATTAGACTGATAGACAGCAGATTAAATGAGCAGATCTCCACAATCCTGCGCTTGTTTAAAGCTCTGTCGCGTGTGCCCATATGAGGCGCTTCCAGCTCGGATCAGGAGAAGCTTTGGGACGGATATACATTAGGTGGCAGCAAAGAGACTCTATTTCTGAGCAAAGCACATATACTACGACATGCATGCGGTGTATTCTAAATGTGGTGAATTAAGGGATACAAAAAGTGATGCCGTTATTTCAATACACAAATGAGAGATTTAAAATGCCAGTACGTGAATCTTCATATATTAGAATATATGTTTCATATTCTATAACTAGTGATTAATATTAATTAAAACAAGATTGTTCAAATATAAAATCTAAAAGGGACAAGTTTAATACTTTCTCTTGGTATAAGTTTCTTCCTATTTAGGAAGATAACTGTATTGGTATGTTTTCATTCATCTGCATTCAGCTGTATGTAATGTAAATTTCTACTAATAAAAATAGCTGTATTACTAGTTCTATATAATATGCTTTTTTATAATTTGCAATATATTTGATAATTACACATGAAAAAAGGAGAGAGAATGAATTGTTTTCACTCAATGAGGTCAGGCCGCATTTGTAAAAATAGAGAGTGATAAGACAAGCTTTGCTTGATAACTCACATTTGCCTGATAATTCATTATTGTGTAATGTTCATCTTGCACAGACTATTGTTTGCTATTAGGCAACTACCTGATAATGTGTTTTGTCAACACTTACAGCTAAAGTTTGCAGTGTTTTGTAGTCACTTGTATGTGGAGCTGTCCAGGGTGCTGAAGTCTTCCTGGAATCTTTAAAATTCAGTTCTGCCACTGCTGAAGCTGTGCAGCAAGATTTAAGGGGAAATAAAGTCAATTAAACCTAATATTCCTTAATGTATATGAGCAACTGTGCAGCCTACCCACAACTAGCTGAAACAAGATTGGGACATGTTTCTAATAAAGTACCGAGCCAGTTTTTTTACCTGTTGATATTGAACAAAATAACTCAAAATAGCATTATTTAGATAAAAAGATAATTCAGCTAGTATTGCAAACACAATACATGCAGTTGAGGTATTAAACAAGTGATGAAGGCAAAATTGAGAGGAAGATATGTAAAGAGTTATAACCTGCCAGTGTTACTTTAAAAAGCCATTTCTACTTGATCTGATTTATTGTTGGTATAAATGAATGTGTTTAGGTTGATTCAGTGATGTTAAATATTATATTATAATTATATTTGATCAAAGAAAATATGTTTAATTTGATTAAATGTAAATTAACTGTCTTTATTTAAGTCAGAAATATTGTTAGATATGACCGAATCAGCCTGAACACACTGACAAAAGAAAAAAGTCAAGAAGAAATAAGTCCTTTGTCACAGCTGAAAACCTTTTAATTGTCTGTAAATGTCTGAAATCAAAAGTGTGGGTTATACCGTTTGTATTTTTTCATATAAAAGTTATTTTCTAACGAAACACCAGAGCATGACTTTCCAGTACATGCATGAGGACGCTGTTATTTCTAAATTCAGGACGGTACTTTGGAGACATTGACTCGGTCAGCATTAAAGACTAGTCACCTGAGTGATTTACAGAATTTATGGCTCAGAACTAATTAGTCTTAAGTTTAATAAATACGTCATAAATTCAATCAGAGGCATATTATTGGATTAAGATTCATGGTTTAGGTCATTGAAATACATTTATTTCCACCAACTGAATTATTAGTGTGGAGACATAAATAACCTGGTCTAGCACAAGTGATATCGCAGGCGATATCATTACTGCATAAACAAAGACCACACGGATGCTGTGTGACTGAAGAGACAAGGTGGAAAGGGGCAAAAAATAGGAGGGCTGCTAATCCTGGGGTGTAGGATAGGGGTCCGGAGGGAGGTTTGCGTTTCCCCCCAGAGGAGAAATACATGCCGGGACACTTGAGGGATGGACAGACCGGGACAGTCGGTAACACTCAGGCTACTCTCACCTCCAGCCCCACGCACGATCCAAAACAATACACCCAAGCTATATCCGTCATCTCATGCTGGCGTCAGTCTGCTGTCGCCTGCCTCTCCTCTCCTCTCTCTCTGCCCCTGCACTGTATCGAAATAACAGCACGGCCAGTATGGCAGCAATGAAGCGTTGTTACACAATGTCCCTTGCTTATTATTACCCTAGCATTCCAATGAGCACTGGAGACTGAGGTTGGGATGTGACCTTTGGCATCTTGTTCTCTTTTGAAGTGTGCAGTGGAAGTTATAGGGGCAGGCTGGATCTGAGATATGAAACTTTTCCTCTGTGTCAGCAGAATTTGGGGATTTGGTTGCATGTTAGTCCTCTGTTTGTGTCTTGGAGCTGATTGATTGTTCTCTTTAATTGGGGAAAGATCTCCTTCAACTCTTCACGCCGTACTTTGTCATTCTGTTTGCAGGGTTGCTAAAAAGAAAACGTTAATAATACTTTATATACTGTACAATGCATTATGAAAGTATTTTTAATGCATTAATAATGTATTGTATGATCTTATGAACAATTATAACCACATTTATTGCATTCTGTATCTGTTCATTCTTACACTTTTAGAAAGTATATTTCATGAAATAACATGATGTTTAAAACAAAATCTGCTAATATTATTAAGCATTTTAACTTACACGGTTACTTATGAAAAGATATAATAGATTATAACATGAGTACCTTTATAATGCATTATAAAGTACATTAAGAGCTCTGTGTAAAGAGAATATCTTCATAAATGCATGTAAAATTGTACAGCTTTTAAACTTTTTAATTTAGGTATAACTGATAATTGCTTATAAACTATTTTTATACAATATAAATATGTTCCATAACCAGTTAAAAAAAAATATCATTGATGGGTAACTGGAGCAACTTTTGGGATCCATGTGAGTGTGTGTGTGTGTGTGTGTTATGAGGTACAGAGATAAAGAGGAAGTAAACATTGCTTGAGAGGCCATTAAAAACAAACAAAAAACTTAGTACTACAGTGTCAGGAATGATCAACTTTTTTTTAAAGTTTTGAATGCATCAGGACTGTTACACTGCCACAATGAGAGTTTAATATCAAACTTTCCAAAAAAAAAAAAAAAAAAAAAAAGGCTTCAAATGTCTTGAGTACTTCTGCAATACATTTTTTGAAATATATGGTTTTCTAGCTTTTCTATAGTGCCTTAACTCCACGTCTGTGTGTATTATTAAAACTGAGCAGGTATATTAACCTGAAAATTGCCATATGTCCCCTATTTGCAGAATGAAAACGTCCCGTTAGAGACAGTGGACGCACGAGTGTGAAGCGTACGCCGCAGCTGATTGGACAGGAGTTTAAAAAGCAGGCGCTGTCACTTTAAGAAGCGGTTCTTACCTGGACACCCGCCACCCAAGGTAACTGACGCTTTCTATCTTCAACACGCCTACATATATGCATATGAAGCTTTTAATCATCCCCTTCTGCATCAAAATGACATACGGTTGCCATAAAAAGCATGTAACACCTTCACGTGATCAATTTCACTGTCGTTTTGGTTTCATTTTAGTGTCGAGCGAGATTCTGAGATGAATAAATTCACCCACAACATTAACTCGAGAAAGTCAGAAAGATGTTGCGAACGAAGTGCGCATGTATCAGATCCATGCGATTTCAAGATTGTCACACCGTCCCTGTTTTCGTAACTTTAGCCCCTCTCGATGGGAATAATGCGCATTGTTTTAGCGCGTGGTGCGCTTTGTCCTTGAAATGTTTAGTAACATTGGGATGGACACAGACAGCGACGCGGCCGCCATGAGATCGATTCATTCCTTAAGCTTGAGAAATTGCTCAATTCTGTTGCAGAGCGACGTTTCTAGCGAGCACATGGTAGTGTGTCAGGCGAAAAGCACGCTGGATGTGTTATTGTTTCTGATGGGACACCCACCAGGATATAACGTGAGCTGAGAGCTGCAGTTTTAGCCAATATAAATCGGCAACACATCTCGAGCTGCTGTGATGCCTCATATGTCCTTGTTGAGCTTTGTTTATTTACAAAGGGGCCTGATCCCACTTCATAAACACTCAAAATGTGGGCTGTCACTGTACCTCTGAGGTACTGTATTTTAAAGAGCCCCCAGAGGGCCATGTAGGAATATAT
>JAUMHE010000069.1:11286647-11307775 GCA_032359235.1 Enteromius mattozi | reverse complement strand
TGTGTTTTTCTGTCAATATGGGGTGCTGTGTGTACATTAATGAGGAAAAAAATTAACTTAAATGATTTTAGCAAATGCTGCAATATAACAAAGAGTGAAAAATTTAAAGGGGGGTCTGAATACTTTCCGTATCCACTGTATATAATACCAGTGTCAGTTTTAGTCACCTGCTTCTATTCTGGATACACAGATTTTTTGCATTTCTGCTGCCTATTTACCCAAATGTATAAAAAGTATCATTTATTTGCATGTAGCCTATAAATGATAAAGGTATAGAATATGATTTTGTTATTCTTTTTTGTATTATTCCTCCTTCTTTTGTTATTATAAATTTTAATTGTTAATTGTATCATTATAATAGATCAAGGTCATGGAAAAAGATAATTAATACATGTAGAAGAATAAGGTGAATCTGTAAAAATGCTGTAATTTGCTTACAATCCTCCAGTTTTCTTTACACCATGAGATCAATATGAACCGGTGCATCACACTATTGTTAATGATAACTGTAGCTACTATCGTCTGGTCTTTTCCAGTGTGAGGTGTCCAGTGTTGCTCAGAACGAGCCTGTACTATTTAAAGGTTTGAAGGTCGCTGTTTTCTAATCCTCACAGCAAATATGTGTTGGAAATACACCTGCATTATATACAGTATATGCATTTATATGTGTGTGTGTGTATGTGTGTATCCTGCAGTGGCATTAGTCAGAAGAGGTATTTTGGGAGTGCAAACTGTTGGCTCTCAGTTTGAGCCCTGTCAGCATGACATTTTCATGAATCATGTTGTTTTACTGAGATGTATGAGTCTCCCTTTTTCCCTTGCTCTTTGACTTTTCATTCCTTTGTTTTCGCTCTCTCCATACCTTGCTTTCACTCTCTCTCTCTGTGAGGTTAAGGACAGAGTTAGGGGAATGCAACCCCATCTCTACCTCATAAGTGCCAACCAACGATTGTGTAACTTTATTATCAAACAAGCAAAAATAAAATTGCATTAAAATTCAAATTGAATAAAATAAAACCCACTAATCAATTGACATGCCAGTTTTGTATGCAGTCAGTAAAGTTCATGCAAAAATCTTTTACTCACCTTCATGTCGTTCCAAACCTGTATGACTTATACTTCTGTGGGACAGAAAAGATATTTTTAAAACTCTTTTTGTTCATGTAAATTAAATTATACCCCTCTGACCTTTTCAAAAATACCTTCTTTTATGTTCCAGCCAAGTCATGCAGGTTTAGAATGGCACGGAGTGCGAGTAAA
Organism: Enteromius mattozi; assembly: GCA_032359235.1. Classification (NCBI taxonomy): domain Eukaryota; kingdom Metazoa; phylum Chordata; class Actinopteri; order Cypriniformes; family Cyprinidae; genus Enteromius; species Enteromius mattozi. The sequence continues at coordinate 11,306,515 of JAUMHE010000069.1, read as the reverse complement.
TGATGACAAAATTTACTTTTTGGGGTGAACTGTCCCTTTAAATGAAATGCAACCAGTAATTCTCCTGGTACAGTATATAAAACAAGCTCTTAACATTTTATTGTTGGATGGGTAACAAATGTGTGCAAATTATCTTTAAATTCCCACGGTGGAGCTGCCAGCATGAGGGTGTCAGTAATGTGCAGTAGTGAAGATGCTTATCTCATAGTTGTGATGACTCTGTTGATTTCATGTGAAAGGCTGGAGAGTTTCTCATGCCTCTGCTTTGCTTTCCGTGTGATAGCCTGCCATTGACAGGATTTAGTTCTCCGCATCTCTTGGGGGAACGTTACTTTTTATACCGCACCACTCTAATGCAGACGATTTGGGTATTTTTGCACACGTTGTAAGTTTTGCAAACGGTGAGTAATTTGGCAGATGTCTCTTGCGATGGAACATGATGATACATAAGGCAAAGATTACCCTAGAGCCCCAGAGGAGCACTGTCATTTTCTGCCACCACTGTCCTGAAAAGAGACGCTCCAGCTCTCTCTCCCACTTTCTCTCTGTCTCTAGCTCGCTGATATCTCTCTAACATCAGCAGTAGTGCAGGGAAAGCAGAAGTGCTTACGTCCAGCTTTCTCTGGCTCTCTTCCCTTTGCCATTTCCCTACACAATAGGGCCGGTGACTGTCTCCACCTGAGATGATCTGAGAGATAGATGGTAAAGCAGGCAGGAGGAACTCTGACGTGGTATAATTATGCGGGCAGTAATCATCCCTGTGAAGATTGGCCATTAAATGTGCCTGATTCACAAACTAATTGTTATTTTGAACCAAATCTTATTGATTTGTTCAAGCCTATTTGCATAGCAAATTGAACTGATTATTTTGTAAATCAGGGAATTGTAAGGAGGACTTATGACTGTCTGAGAGTAAAACATTGGTGGTGCATTTTTGTATAAATGGCATAATCTCAAAAATATAAATGATAATTGGGGTTGCAATATATTGGTATGGTATTTATTATCATATCAGCTTAGAGTTTTAAAAACATTTATTTATTAAATTTCTTAAATTCATTGGCGTCAGCTGTGTTGTTGTTGTTGGTATTATTATTATTATTATAATTAGTATTATTATTAGCAGTAGTAGTAGTAGTGGTGGTGGTGGTGGTGGTGTTTATAAAGGGATTGTTTATCCAAAAATGCAATTTTTGTTATAATTGTCTCATCCTCAAGTAATTCCAAACCTGAGGTTTGGAACAACTTGAGAGATAAATGATTACAAGAGTGATTGTTGTAAGAACAAAAGTTAATCTACTGTACATGTTCATGCTTTTTTGCTCTATTTTACTATTATTTATTCAATATTGTCAGATAACAATAAGTTTCCAATATATTGTGCATTTTTTTGATTCATGAGTAAATCTGCTATTTTGAACTTTACTATTAGGTTGTGTGGAGATTATGTACTGTAGAGACACTTTGGAGTTATGTAACATAACAGTAGCAATTACAGTGAAATAAAGTAGCCTAAATTCCATTTAAAACTATAACCTTGTGTTAACATCTGCAGTCTAATAAAAGAATCCCATGTTTATTGTGTTTGCGCATACCTGTCATTTATGTTCTATTTAATCAATCTATTTATTTTGCTAGGTTTATTTCTGTGTCTGTCAGAGGAAATTAATTATTGCTAGAATAGATATAAACAAAATAAAAAAGTGTTTCCTCCAAACAAACACATCACAACAGCAGTGACATCAAACACCGGCGTTTCATTTATGTAACACTATTTACTGATATATTTTAGCTAATAAGTGTTAGCTAATGCCTTCTTTTTAAAACTGTAAAAAGAAAGATATGAATGTTGGAGAGCAGTGGAACGTGTAAACAGCACCCATGAGACCACGTCAGTGTAAGATCGCTCATTTCATTTTTCTGCTGTATCGACGATGCTTGACATCTCCACAGAGACAAGTCGTACATCTCACACAGATTAATGGATAAGATTTTTTTTCCCTCTCCGTTTTAACTGAGAATTTTAGAAAGCTTAATTGAATTGTTTCTTAAGTGCAAGTAATCTGAGTTTGTGAAGAAGTCACGCTTTATTGAAGACTTGTGTGTGTATCTTTCTGTAGCCAGTTGTTAGCAGACATATGGTTGCCACCAGTTTGTTGCTGTAGTCACTTTCTTAGTGAGAGTGAGAAGTTGTTTTGCGGCGCTGTGTAACAGGATTTTAACCTGCATTGCACTCAGTAATGAAGATGTCCACAGAGCCAGTGTTATTCAGAAGGCTAAGGTCCGAGAGCCCGAGGGACGTCTGTATCTACAGGATTACTGCCGTAAATCTCTCCTCTGGGTCAGCAAGCTTCCCCTGGCCCTCTCTCTCTCTTTAGGAAGTGTAGTCATACCTATCTTTCCCCCTCACTGAGCAGAAAGGTGGAAGTGTCATCAGAGCAAGCTTATACTTCCTTGCAAGCTTACTTGGCATGCAACAGAGAAGAAAATATTATTCTTTTTCTTATTATTTACATTTTAGCAAAACTTGTGTCCAGGTAAAGAGAAAAGTATAGTTAAAAGTGCCACTTTTAAGGTCATTTTAAAAGCAGGTATTCAAAAACATTTTTCCTGTCTACTACTGTATGAACAGAACTGATACTACCATCCAAAATTATACTCACACATTGTTTACTATTATTATTATTTTATTTATTTATTTTATTATACCTTTTTTCTGCAAGGACAAATTAAGTAGATCAAAAGTGGTAGTAAATATATTATAGAATGTTACCAAAGTTTAATATTTTTCAAATACATTCAGTTTTTCCAATTATTAAAAGAATCGTGAAAAATAATAATTTTTTCCTAAAAAATTAATTAGTACAGCTGTTGTCAACACTGATAATGATAAGAAATGTTTTTTGGCCACCAAATCAACATATAAAACCATCACAGGAATACATTAATTGAATTTAAATAGAAAACGTTTATTTAATTTTACTTTATTATTGATCAAATAAATGCAGCCTTGGTGAGGATAAGACTCTTCTTAAAAAAAAAAAAAAAAATATATATATATATATATATATATATATAAAATCGTATTGACATAAACAGTTTTTAAATTCACAAACCTGAAAGTTAAAACTTTGCTTTAGGCATTAACCGTTAGATTCTAGTACATTTACTAAATGTAGTCAGAATGCATCATAACAGAATAGAAACAAAAAAATATGTTTATAGTAGACAAGAATTGTGAATTGGTATTCAAACTTTAGCTTCCTTATCTTTAGATCCTTTAGCTCCTGTGCTACAGAAATACTTCAGGAAAACAATTACAGGTCGACATGTGTTTCAATGAAAGGCATGGTTTTGTGTTGAGTTTTTGGGTATGTCTGTGAGTCTTTATATTCTTCCATATGTGGAACAAAGCAGCCGTCTTAAGGTCGGGGATCCACTCTTGGGGTCACGTTCAGGTCTGGTCTTTCTGCATTAATGACCCCTCATCTTCTTAGTGGCTGACCCAGGTCTCCAGCAGCATTCCCAGGGTTGCACACCCCCATGACCTGCTCCTTGACCCACTGGCCCTTTGGTAAACGCTGGGCTCCTCTTCACCTGCAAATAAATACAGTAAGGTGCACTTTTCCATCCACCTACAGCCCGAGAGACCAGACCCCATCGTTTTTTGTCTTGGAAACACTTCTGTGTTTCTCAGAGCAACAAAATTCTGCCTATAATCATTTTCAGACACTCTTTGGGTGCCGAAAAAGGTATGGCACCTTTTTCTCAAATATTTTGTATAATCTATTTTTAAATTCCTTTTCATTTGATATTCGAATGGTTTATCTGCTTGCTTGTGTTGATACAAATATCCAGACAAATCCAGGCTAAATCCAGAGTGTAAAGAAAAAACTACAAGCTCTCGCTGGGAGTAGTGACGGAATGGCCGTCTTTCTTGTTTTTCCCACCTCTCGGATCATTAGCATGTTGGTTTAACACTCCTTACAAAAAGCAAAGTGGTCTCTCGGGAGTGTTCTCACGCATACAAACCCACCTCCTTCAAAAGAAAACGCAACAGACTCTCTTTTGTTTAGGTTAGCCGAATAACAGAAGTCAAGCATGTCACCTGTGTTTTGAGTTGCAGTCATGAATATTCAGTGTTCTCTCTCTAAAGTAGAGAGAGACAGGGATGGAAAGAGTGAGAGAGAACCACACACTTTTTATTCTAAGGCATCATTTTGGTCTTTTGGGGTAGCTGCCATGTTTGAAGTTTCAAGAAAGCAGTTGGCTTTCATTTAGCGTTAGCAGTAAAGAAAATGTAAGCGCCTAAAGAGAGAAAAGCAGATCCTACTTTAGCATAAAATCTGTGAATTTTGTTCCTGCTGATGAGGACACATGGCTTTCATACACAAATTTTGGCACACGGTCTGAATGTGTTCATTTTTATATGCTTTCTTTCCTGGTCCTCTTTTTACATTTGAATTATTTCCTTATAACATGTTCCAAAATTACAGTGCTGACCCACATTTCTGATTTGACTAATTTTGGACCATTTTAATCACGTATACGGATCTGCTAGTCGGGTAGAGGATAATTGTATGTTTTCTGCAGAGTTGCCGTCTTCATTAGTATACTTTGATTACATGTTTTCCTTAACTACAGAGAACACCTATAAGTTCATGTAGACAGTTTATCTCTATCAAGTTTTATGGCCTCTGTTGATTTAGTGATGTCAGCAGCAGTTGGAAAAAGTAGCTCTTGGAAAAAGTAGTTTTCTTGAAAGCAATAGTCCACCAAATCACTTGATTGTGTTTGTGAAGTGCAAAAGATGGATAAAAGATTAGTTCACCTAAAAATTTAAATTAGACTGTGTTTTACTCACCTTCAAAGCATCCAAGGTGTATGTGACTTTTTTCTTTCAGAAGAATCCAATCAGAGTTATATTAAAAATTGTGTGTTCTTGTTACAAATGTTAGTCCCTTGTTTAGGAACGAGCTACTGTTTCCTCTTCACGCCCCTTGGTGCCATTTAAAGATCGCTGTCATCCAAATGATGAAAACGTATTTCTGTAAACAATGTTTTTCGTGACATCATGAAGTAAATGATAATAATATGAAATGATAGACTTTTTATTTTGTCCATTCAATATATATTGTCATATCGCACAGCCCTACAGTACAAATACTTGTTTTGTTGTCACTGGCATTTGTTTTGTTTTCTTTTTATGCTGGTCACTAATCACACAATGCAATACATCTTACATCAGAAAGTGATTGTTCATAGTAAAAAGGTGTTTTGTTTTTTAAAACATAATTGTTTTACTAAATTACTGTTCACTTTGTGTGGTTTTTGAAGCGTCAACTTTAAGGGTCCCATATACTTTCACTGTATGAACTCGCAGTGATGTGTTCATCTGAAGAAAGAAAGTCATATAGATTTCATCAGAGTATATTATTATATGTAAATATTTTGTCTTACTATTATGTGGCTTTTTTGGTGGTTTTGCATCCATTTTGAAGCTTGAAAGCTCCAATCCAACCAGCACAGTTTTAAAATTTTTCATTTTGTGATCTACAAAATAATAAGTCATAATTTTGAATAATAAATAAGAGTCTAAATAATTTGGGGTGAATTATCACTTTAAATACACTACTATGTTCAGCATAATTACTTTATGAGCATTAAAATACTGTATAAACAGTTCTGTGGTTCACCAGACTCATGGTGAGTATATTTGTGTACGTCTGGTGGGTCACGTGGAGGCCCATGGCAGCGTGTCTGGCTGTGTCCCTGATTCAGTGCTGCAATGGGGGGACAGATGGGGCCGCTGAGAGCCGCCTGCAGCAGCGGAGCAGCACAGACAGGGGAGCACCCCATTCACACCTCACCACGACGCTCAGATCAGCATGGGGAACCAGGCCATACTCCACTGTCTGCCTCTCTGTCAACCATTCTCCATGGCTTCTGGTGTTTTTGGAAAGCCTGGAAGCTCTCATACAACCAACTGAAGTTGAATTTCTTTATTATTCAATGTAAAATATATCCACTTTCATTTAACTTAATAACTACGTTATGCGCATACTGTATGCATGCACTTCATTTTAAGGTGTGCTTGTTGCATATGTTACATGTATTTACTATTATAATAACATTTATACACATAATTACATACAACCCATAATCCTAACCATAGAGTAAGTACATGTAGTTAATTAATATTACTCAGTACTTAATTGTATAATTATACTGTAACAAGGACACCTTAAAATAAAGTGTAACCGCATGCAAATATATGATAGTGAAATTTGGTATCCTTGTGTAGTTACAAAGGCCTTCTTTAACAGCTTCTGTACCCAGTTTATCTCTACAGGGCACAGTACGAAGAACAAGCTTTTTTTTTTTTTTTTGCTGGAACGTAGTGATTTCTTAAACATAGGCAACATGAAAATATGAATACTAATTACAAAATTAGGAAAGACAATGTAATTTGTTAGGTGCTCAGTTGAGAGAACATTAAGCCTGAGGAAATTCCTTCTCGAGAGTTTGCCATAGCGCACTCTACATAACTCTTTGAATATTTGCATACACTGAGTTAATGAACAAAGTTTTCCTCCTCTGTGAAGGCGCATCACTTTCAGCCCTGCTGCACACTTGTAAATTAGCCACGGAGAGTGCAGGCTTCACCTGTTGAGAGTCCGTCTGGTGTGTGAAATGAGCTCCCTATTGGGACTGGGTGTTGCCTCGTACCACTGATCCGAAAACAGGTTTTGCAGTTTCTCTTGTAGCCACTGAACTCTAGAAAAAGGTAGGGGTTCGGCTTGGGATCAGTGCCGTATTGTCGTGCTTTCTACTTGGTGGCAGTCTCGGAGTCAGAGATGGACCATCATTGACACGGACGCAGAGTCTTGTTTGGCTTTCTGTAGAGTTTCATTCAAAAGCACATGGAGGTGTCTTGGATTTGACGGCACATACGGAGTGCACGAGGAGTCCTGTCTGTCATTACGCCTGCTGAGTTGTCCAGTGCAAATTTGTACGTAAAAGAGTTAACCAGGTCTGCCTGTCTGCGATCTGTTGTAGATGGCGATCCTGGAACAACCTAACTTAGGCCAGCATGAATTTCCTGGTTTATGCTAGATTGGTGGTGGTCTTGCTGGTGAATCAGCATCATCTTAGTTGGTGAAACTTGCCAACCAGCATGGCCTTTTTGAATCTGTTTGACCAAGGGAATATTGCCGGGGAAGCTAGTTAAAGAACCTAGCAGGGACGCTTGCAAACCATCATCCAAAGCACAACATATGTTGATGCCCAACAGGGACTCAGGTTTTAGAGTTAAGGTTTGAGCTATGCACAAGTTCGAGGTGAAGGCACTGACAACATTGCATCAACCTATAATTGCCCTCTTAATGGAATGGTTAGCGTTAAGGTTTTGTTTGTTTTACAGGAATATTGTTTCAGGACCATCCGAAGATCCAAATTGGAATTTGTCCTACATTACTTGGCAAAGTCCTACTTGGCAAAATCATCACAGTGAAACATGCTCACTGTGTCTTTTCATATATGAGATCCCTCCAAAAACCTGTCTACCTTTGCTTGTTGCCACTTTGTCTACTGTTTTGGCCCTCTGTCTTCATCCTGAATGCAAATGGGGGACAAGAAACCAGTCTGTGTGTAGAGAGTGAAAGTAAAGACGAAGAAGAGAAAGGTTTCAATTTCTGACGGAGTCATGAAAACCCAATTAAACCTCTCCATAAAGAAACATCAAGTGCTTTCACACGGCGGCCGCATGCCTGTGGGAATTTGAGTAAGTTCAATTACTTTGGGATTAATTCGGGGTCACGAGGGTCCGTTTGTAGAGCTCTGTTGAGAGTGAGAGAGCACGAGGAAAATTAGTGGATGGAGGAGTGGAGGTCTCGCTGGTTTTCAGTGCTGCAGGTTTGACAGAGACACCAAAGCTGCTGTATCTACTGTAACGAAGAATGAGGTCAAGTGCTAAAGAATGTCTAAACACTGAAGACAGAAGCAAATGTTATTTGGGATTCTTTGAAACAAGCTTGACAAGTGCTATCCTCATTGAGTTTGCCATGCTGTCTTCCAACCTAGAATTTTTGCTTATAGGCCTAAAAAATGTATATTTTACAACAGAGACATTCTTTTTCATGAAAACATTTTTTTTTCCCCTCTAGTGTTGAAGCTGTAAGATTCCTATTCTAGATAGCACCTTCACGTCAGAGCGCTCCCTGATAAGGTGCTTTTCTTGCAGAAGCCAGAGTCAGCATTTTGGACCCATTTCTAAACTTAGGCTAACAAAATGCAAAGTTACACAATAATATGGAAGGAAAGTGGAATACGAGACTGCAGAACTCCTTCAGGAATACAGCTATTGTTATTCAAGACACTTACATAACCATCCAAACAATTAGATTTTTTTTTTTTTTTTTCTAGCCTGAGGTGTTTAAACGTATAATTTAAATTTTTTCAAAAAGCAAAGGCATCAGGGATCCAATGAGGCACGTATTGTGGAGGTCGCTGTCCCTCTGTGCTAACCTCAGATACTTTCATCCCTGGCTTGAAGGATTTTGCTTTTTATATACATTACGTTTTTATATACATTCCTTTTTTCTTTCTTTCTTTCTTTCTTTTTTTTTTTTTGGAGTATCTTAGATCCCATTTTCATCAAACTGGTTGTTTCCAGGTGAAAAATAGCAGATTTGCTTCTGCAGGACTTTGCGTTCACAGAAAATTTATTATTTTTTTCAATTGTTTTCAAGTTTGGTTCATGCATCAACTGACTAAAACGTCTTGGTTCATTAAATTGAAAATTGATTTAAAATGAGAAATCTGTGCTTTTGATGGACACTGACCATAATTGGAGAAATTATACTTAAACCTCACCATTCGGTTAATGATTTTGGACCTCCAAAACAATTTCATCTAAAACCGAAAACAAATTTTTAGGATGCTAAAATTTGTGTATTAAAGCAGTAGATATAGTAGTTCCATTGAACATCACACATTAGCCTATAAGAGTTTGTTTTTCATAATATGTCTGTTTTGTCAGACCCAAAAGATGTTGTGGTTCTCTATTGGCAGATATCTTTCTCTCCGATAGAAAAACTAGCAGCTGTTAATCGTGACTTACTGTTAAATAGGTGACTAGGTGGCCACAAAGACCCCACCCTCGGTCATGTTTTTGCACTCATCAGGGTGCAAATGATGTGCCTGTAAAATGAGTACATTGTATAACCTGTCAAGCGATATGGCGCTCGCTGCAAAAGAGCGGCGCAGAGACCAGCCACAGCTGCTTTCTACAGTTAAAGAGCCTCTTACTGTGATGTAACCCCTGACTGATTGAGAGAAAGAGAGCGAATCCTCTCTGGATCAGATAGTGAGGTCACACAACTCACCTCTCTCACTCTCTTTGTGGAGAGCTGCACTAGAGGCGCACGGATATTACAGGGTTTCCTTTGCTCTTATTTTAATGGTAAGTGTTATGGGCAGGGGTCAGTATTTCTTGTTGAAATCACTAACAGAGGAAGGCCCCTCTCGGAGATGAGAAAAGGCCACTGGAGGAGTGATCTGACATGTTTTATAAAACAATGTCATGAGCCAGCTCATTCAAGTGGAAAAATGACTTGGAGCTCCGAAACTGCCACAGAGGGGGAAAGATGGAGAATAGAAAAGACAGGAAATGAATAAACCTCTGTCATTCACTATATACAAGTGTAGAAATTCACATGGCGCAGATCAGTGCTACTCAAAACATTTTGTGGCCCATGCAATGATGTCATCATTAGATATGTCAACCCTGAGAAGTTCTGCTTTGACTATAGACTGCTCTGTCACAGCTAGATGTTTCGAAAGACAGTTTCTTTGATGTTATAAGGAAATAAATTTGATGTTCCACACACATTCATTACAGTCATTGTGTTGTTTACAGTTGCCTAGCAAAACTGACACAGTACTATGGAACTCTATAAACAATACATTCATTTTTAATAAATGCGGAGCCGACTTCAATTCCTATTTTATATATATGTCAGCCAAATGTAAAACGTAAAAAAAAAAAAAATGATTAGTATACTTTACAAGAAAATGCTAGTTCTGTCTTTCTACTGAAAAAAAAAATGTGTTGAATACGCTTCTTGCCATTTCTTGGAAATTGATTGTAGAATTTACTAGACATTTCTGTTTGAAAGTTGTTTCTAATCTTTTTTTTTTGCAGTGCATTGTATTTGAAGTCTTCTATTTTTTTGTTGAAAGATTGGACTTTGTTTAACCTGGTGGTTTTGCTTTACATCATAATCCTTATTTTAGGTTTTGGCAGATAAAAAGTATTCAAATTGCTATTGGAACATACTTGGGCAAAATACAGCCACTTACTAACAATCTGTCACAAAATTCCTCCTTTTTTAGGAAGGACCGGGTCAGAATCACTACACGCACCAGTGGTCAGATGTAATCTATAAACATTAGACTTTCATGTTTGGTTCTCTTTCCTGCCGTCAGCAGAAGAGGTGTGAAGGGAACTGTGTTTGAAGCAGACGAAAGTACAGGTTTGGAGCCTAGCTACCTCTAAATGGAGTTCAAACTGTCATTATCTGTCCACACAGATAAACTCAAATTACACCTCTATCCTAGGCTGTTAAGTTGTTTTCTTTGTCGCAGCCCTCTCCCTCTCTCCATCTTTTTTTTTTTTGTCTTGCTCACTTGTTCGCTTGGTAGGGAAGGGAAGCTTGAGCCGTCTAGCAGGTGCATTCACGCAGAGGTAAGCACTCAGCATATGTAAGTGCAATTCTAAAATCACTGTCTTGCTGCGAAACACTTGAAATTGTTCTCTAATGGCCCCGGCTTTGTCATATGGTTTTGATTATAATGTGAAGATTGCATTGCCTTGCCTTTAGCGAGGGTGAGATGGAAGAGTAATTGGTACGTGCATCGAATGCTTTGCCCTCCTCGTCACAGAGCTAAAAGGGGAACCCCCCTCCCCTCACCAAAAACACGCGCATGCACGAATACATGCGAGAGCGCTGTCCCTGTGCGCCGTGTCTCCTCTGGTCATTGCTAATGTCTCAGTCGGGCTGTCAGGAGTTTTCTAAGTGGGTTATTTATCAAGCCTTGCCCTGTTAAATATGCATATCTGCTGCAATCCCAGACATGTCTCCAGTTTCCCATTCTAGATTACAGCAGTTGGAATACAATTGCCAGGCGGAGGGTCAGCAACCAGCCATTTTTAATATCCCTTTTTATTTATTTATATATTGATTCATTTATCTCCAGAACGGGATGAGTTTTACTTGTTAGATGAGTGAAAAGTCTTTTCTCAAGTCTCTGGGCTTTGTCTGAATACCATGCTCTTTAGTATGCATCAAGGATAAATTGCGGTGGTAGTGGAAATATTTAACGCTTGTAGGTTTCTGGATTTATTTTCTTTTGTGCTTGTTTGTATTGCTTTAATCCTTAGTACAGTTGATCCTACTGAAAAGAAAGCCCACATTAAAAAGAAAATTAGATTTGTATTGATTGATTCATTTTATTGACTGATTTATTCTCAAAACAGTTTATCTGGCATTTATTATTTAGTCTGCAACCTTTTTATTTATTTGCGCATTTAATGTATATGTATATATGAATATTATATATATATATATATGAGTTATCAAATGATTAATCACGATTAATCGCAATCAAAATTACATTTTGTTTACGTAATATATGAGTGTGTATGGTGTATATTTATTTTATATATATATATATATATATATATATATATATATATATATATAGATATATACACATACATAAAAACACATGCATGTATATATTTAAGAGAAATATGTTATATTTATATATTAAATATATTTCTATATAATATAAAATATAAGAATGTACATATAAATGTATATACATGTAAATATTTTATTCGATACTTTATATATACATAATAAATATGCGCAGTACACACACATATATATTATGCAAACAAAATTATTGCAATTAATTTGCAAATAATCATTTGACAGCACTAATATATATATATATATATATATATATATATACACTTAAATCCTTAAGTCCCAAAGTATCTGTTTAAATATGCAGAAAGTAAAAACTAAAAATACAAATGGAAAGTATACAACAATCTTTAAATAAAACAATTTATAATGTAAGAATAATAATAAAAAACATATTGTACTGTTTTTATACAGTATATATATTTGTACATGTAAAATAATGAAACTTCTAAAGGAAAATAATTTAAATTCTATTAGGTAATGGCTGAAAAATAAATAGTATAAAATGAAAGTACATAGTATAAAAATTTGCAGTGGCATGTCCGGCAAGAAGCAAATGGACCAAAAATAATACCTTACAGTACAACATAATCTGTACATTTCATACAGGAGTGAAAAAAGAAATCCTTTATAAATATTTAGAATTTAAAAAGCATATTCAAGTGCATAAAAAAGCACCTGAACTGTATCTGCTTCACATTGTCCGCATGAACAGATATTTCACACTGGCAATGGGATAAATGGCCTTTCTGCACTGAAACATGGGGCTGGATAATGGTGAGAAAGCACCAGTTCTTCATTCAAAACCACTAAAACCGTTGTATTATTCATGCAGAGCTGTGAGAATATTTAAAAATGCATACCTCCACATGTTCATGGTAAGCTTCCATTTACCTCACAAACCAAGACATTTGAAAAGACTAAGGCATAAAAAGAACGACTTATCTGTTCCCATATTTCATATTTTATAAATCTCATCCTGGAGATGCATCAGGACTGAGCTGCACGTCATTTAAAATTAGAATCACTTGTAGTTTCAGAGAAGAGATGCGTCTGAAAGTAGCTGCATATATGCCGCTACAGCAGAACCATCTACAGCAGAGAGTGTTACTTTGGGTTCAGGCCTAGTTTGAGTGACTTTTAAACTAAAAACTCAAGAAACTGGTTTAAGCTGAGCTCGTCTGGTTTCTCAGGCTAAAATTACGTTTTGAAACCAGCTGGCCCATGGGTATCCAGATGGAGAATAATAAGAAAGGGTAGTATCAGTTATTAGAATTGTTTAGAAATTTTCATGTACATTTTTTGTGGGAGATAGTATGAATGTAAATGCAAGAAATTGCAATGTAACTTACGATCTTGTCAGGAGGAGGGGTGCTGGCAATGTAACACTTGACTTCCCCTCTCTCCCCTCGAACTGCGTACTGGATCGGTTCACTTGAGATGATGGGTGGACCTGCTCAAATAAACAGTCCAAAACAAAAAGCATAAATAACAGAAACCATATTATCAGGAAAAACTACTACATAGCTGATATTGATGGAGATAAAATTAGTTTTTATATTTTCTGTTTTAATTTTATTATTAGTTTTATTTATTAGTTGTTTTTGTTTTGTTTTTAATGTCTATATAGTGTTTATTATTTTATGTTTAATTATTTTAATGCATTAAGCTAAATGTTGCCTTTTTTATATATTTTATTTCAAGTTTATATTTCAAATAACAAAACTTTTATGGTTTTAGTTGACTACAGTTTTAGCAGTAGTTTTTTGACGACCTGGCTTTATTACCTAGAGATAATTTGAGTGTACAAGAAAAAACAAAAACTATACACTGAAATGAACTGATATCATACTTTCTATTCTCATAAAGGGATGTCACACAGCCTCTCTAAGCCGCCATCTGCTTTATTTGGCTAGTTTCTACCAAATGACAACTGAATTTCCACCAAAATACTGTTGAGGATGCATGAACTTTGACATCACCGAGAAATGTTGTCTATTCCCTTTTAAATCTTGGTAAGCTTATTTATAATGTTATTTTAACTAAACATTTAACAGGTTTTTTCCCCTAGAGTCTATGACCTATTTTTTTGGATTGTGACCCAACAGTTGGATCGATGACAGTGATGTTAAAATCATCTGCTCAAATTGAACCCTTTTAAGTTTCATGAGTCTGGGTCGGTAAAGACCTGAATATGTAATAAATAGTGGCGAAACATCCATTTATTTAAATGTTAACTTTTAACTCAATCAAAGCTTGATTAGTCATTAAATGCAGAACTCACAATATTGATAAAAACTGATTTAAAAAAACTTGAAAGCTGCATGGCTTTAATGGGTGTTTTATTATTTCTTAGTACAATAAGATAAAATAGCTGTACTGACCGTTGACGGTGAGTGTGACCTCTGTCTCACCGACTCCGATCCTAGGCACGATGGCCTTACACACATACTGACCAGCATCTGCCTGACTAACTGACTTCAGATAGAGCTGGTTGTTATTACTCAAAACCTGTGCATTAGACAGGGAGGGAGACAGAGGGAGGGGGAAAAAAGACAAAAATGCTGTAAAATCTGTTCACTGTAGACATTATCTAAAAAGAATCAAATGGAACGAAGGATTGCAGCTTCAACATCAAAACACAATTGGAAGATAAATATGGAAGAGAGGCAGAGCCAAGAAAAGAAGGACACATATGGAGAACACTCACTGAAGAGAGGGAAAATATCATAGACAAAAAAGTAAACTGTAGAGGAAAAAATGGATAGCCTATATCTTAGTAAAGAGAACTGGGCACGTAATAGAAAGGAGCTTTGACTAAACAGATCCACAGGCAGATGCTCACCATGCTTGAACCTTTTTTTGTCCAGGTTAGTGTGAGGGGAGGATTTCCCACCCACTTGCAATTTAAAGTGACGTCTGAGTCTACATCCACCGTTACTGGTTTAGGTTCTACAACCAGGATAGGACCAACTGCAGGAAACATAGATTAAAAAAACATCAGGTCTTTGCATTTAACATGATTATTTATAACGACTATAATTAATAGCTGCCTACACTGACAAATTCAACAAGCAAAGAAGATAGATAGATAGATAGATAGATAGATAGATAGGTGTAGATTAGTTAGATAGGTAGACAGATAGATAGATATCTGCTTCACATACTAATTTTCACCTTAGGATGTTCTAGACTAGGTTTTATTTCTGTAGTTAACACTCACAGTGGACATCGACGAGTATGCTGACGTTTGTGCTGCCCACAGCATTGAACACTTGGCAGGACACAGGCTCAGTGAAGAAAGAGTGATCAGCCTTGGTGACAAAAACACTCTCTCTTGCCCCCTGTATGACCACACCTCCCTTTGCCCACCTAGCAAAGCCAAAAGAGCCAATCAGTGACGCATAAGCAGATATATGAAGAGAGACCCATGAAGCATGTACAGAAAGGAATTCAAGGGTACAACTGCCGTAACAGAAAATAATGGAAGATCTATGGGGCTTAATACTACTTAAAGGATGTCTTTATCTCCCTGATAAAACAAGCCATTAATTTTTCATCTCACAGAATGTAAAAGAAACCACTTTAAGCATCACATTTAGTAAGAGACATACTTATAACCCATAATAGGTGGGTTGGCAGTAGCTTGGCAGGTGAAGGTCACTCTCTCTCCTTCCAATACGGAGCGAGGCTCAATAGATAACGTCACCACCGGTGGGTCTGCAGAGAGCATTCAGAATACATAATAAAGCCATAGTCATTCATTAGACCAAAGGCAAGTTGAAGGACTGACGGTAAGGAGCTGGAGTGGACGTGGAAGTCAACGCAAGGGAAACTACTAATATAGCGCCAGAACGTAGATGAATGTCACGACTCCTCCGAATGGTTCAGGCTATATTCTTAAAGGGGTTTTATCCTCTTAGAAGGTTTCCATGTGCTATACATTTTAAAGCTGCTTTAGTACAGTTTGTACCATATTATGGGTTGAGAAGATGGCCAATGAATATAGCACAGACTGGCCAGATGTGGGAGGTCCTTCTCTCTTACATTTCTTTTTTTGTGGTTTTATTCAAGCCAAAAGGATTATTTAATATGACTGAATCTACCTGACTAAATTAGGTTACACCAACAAAATAATTTTATGGGTTAGATCTAATAGAAATAGTTTTTTTAAGACAAACAATTGCACCAGGAATGTGCTTGGACTAAAAAAGAGCTTTGTATATATAAATAAGTTTACTGCACACATCCTAGCGATGCATTTATTTGATCAAAAATACAGTGAAACAATATTATTGTGAAATATTATAACAACTGTTTTCTATTTTAATGTCTTTTAAAATGCAATGTAGTCCTGTGATGATAAAGCTGAATTTTTAGCAGCCATTTTTTCAGTCTTCAGTAATCATTTTAAAATGCTGATTTGGTGCTCATGAAACATTTGTTATTATAATCAAAATAAAAAAAAATTTAAACTGTTACAGAAGTGCTTAACTCTTTATGTAAACTGAACAATTTTTTTTCAAGTTACTTTGTAGTTTCTTTTAAAAATAATAATACCATTTACATTTTTTTAAAAAATAGAATGATAGTGTAAGCAGGGAACATATATAGAGATATAGATATATAAATATTGATATTTATTATATATTGTTTTTACTGCTTTTTTTACATTGCATCACAGTTTAAAATTAAATTAAATGTAATTAAATGTAATTTCATTTCATTTCATTTTTTGGAAGCACCATTGGCTTCCTCAGTGGTGAGACTTTGGATCTTATCCTTTTCCTTATAAATGTTACTGAAGCTGGAAAGGGTGTCAGGGACTTACGGTGTACGTTGAGGGTGATAGTGGCCCGTTTGCCCATCGGCACTGCCAGGTTAGTAGCGACACAGGTGAAGTTCTTCCCCGTATCTGTATCTACTGGTGAAATGGGCAGGTAACTGCGAGTGGTCACGCGTTTCCTGTCTGGAAGCACCTCCTGCATACCAAAAAGACACAACTTGCTTGAGTACATAAGCTATTACATACCTACTAACTCATGCATGTTTTGCTTTATATTTAATCTCAAGAGTGAGTGTGTGTCTCACAGTGGTGCTGAAGGCCCCTTCTATAGGCAGGCCGTCTTTCTGCCACTCTATGACAGAGGCGGGTTTGGCTCCACGGGACACGCAGCTCATGTTGTATGGAACCCCTGCTGTGAGGAGGATCTCCGGGGCCCCCTCAATCACCGGCTCATCGGGAGGAACTACACACACAAACACATATGGAGTTTAATTATTAATAGCAGGACCTCATAAATCTATTCATCTCATAACACATTAACCCCTTCATTCCATCACAGCAAACACAGCAAGCTATTTGCATGCACACAGCACTCACTGAGGACGGTGAGCTTGGCCCGACGTGAGCGCAGCGCTGCCTCCGTGGCCTGGCACTCATAGAGAGAGTCATCTGAGAGTTCAGCAGCGGAGATCTCCAAATTATACTGCCCAACATCCACCAACCGCAACACACGATACCGCGGCCAGGCTGCAAGAGACATGCACACACAGACCACAACTCGCCACTTTTAGTCATGATTTGGAGATAGATAGCCTTCACTAAATGATGAAAAGTGAGTGGTCTGATTGGTTTTTAGTGCATTGCTGTGTGGTTTCTGTATGCTTGCTGCTATTTGCTTGCTAAAACGTTCTGAGTAGCTGTTCAAAAAGGACAATAAACTAAATGAAACCAGTTTTAATTTTAACTTGAGAGTCATGGTTTTAGAATGCTAAATCTTAAATCTCATGTTCTCTCTAGAAATCCATGCAGACTTTGTTGTACCACTTGATTTTGATCATATCTGCTTCAAAAATGGTGTGGAGACAAAGTACACACTTAATTTATTCAGATTTGAAATTAAATAAACTCTTTACTTAGAGATCTGAGATTTGGGTAAAAAAACTCGCACTAAGCAATAGTAACGTTTGCCTACTAACTAGGGAAAAAAAATAGCATGCAGTGCAGTTTTGCTCCACTGAGTGGCAGTAGAGTTTGCGTGATATATGCTAGAGCTATGACATGGACATTTCCAGCTTCTGCTGCAAGAGAAATGACAAAAATTCTGCTGTGAATTACATCACGCATCCCCAACCCACACAGCCCTCTCTACTGTGGGATTGAGTTATCAGCGTGTGCTGTGCTCATGTATTTCTGTCTGTGCACATTTGTGTACGTGTGTGTGTGTGTGTGTGTGTGTCTGTGTGACTGCAGGATTTGTTCACATGCTTTTATATGAAAGCCACGGGGACAAACCAGTGAAGCATCACAGTGTAAATACAACTACACTGAGTCAAAGTGAGTGAGCGAGAGAGAGAGAAAAATCTTCCTCATGCCTTTTAATGAATCTGGCAAATGCAGCAAATGTAGTTTATCAGGTCCACATTTATCTATTTATAATGGCAGAGGTTAAAAATACCACATCCTGCCCTCACTGTTCTCATGACAGTCCGCAAGGAGTGAGAAAAGATGAGCTAGTGGAGCAGAAAGCAAAAGAGCAAAGGGGAAGAGAGGACAAAAGTGAGACAAAAAACAAGCAAACAGGGAAACACGGAAAACAGCAAGAAAGACGATAGATGGAATTGAAGGAGTGTACGTATAGGCAAAACAGAAAACCTACATTTTCTGAAGAAGAAGTGTTCCTGAGCGACTGCTAAGGTGATCAGGGTACATTTTAGGGTGCTAAAGTGGCTTTTGGGGGGTGGGTTGGTAAAGTTAATCAGTTAATCGGCACAGATAATCAATCACTGGAAAAATCGGTTATCGGCAGAAACCCACACCGATAATTTTAACGGTTTGCGTCTGTTGCTGGGTTGGCTGAGGGTCTTCTGTCATTAAACGCAGCGAGAGCGGCCTCTAGAGGCGAGTCACTGATGCCTCACGCTGTTTGTTTTGACACAAGAAGCTGCGCACAGCATGCTTTAGATGCGGATTTAAGACAGTACGTATACAGTTTGTTTTCGTGTCATTATAAAGCAATTAATTTGTTGATTAGATGCTGCATTATTATAGAAAGCGGTATGTTTGCCACCGAGGCTAAGAGGGCGTTGACATTAGTAGCACCAGTTAAAACAGTGTGACAAAAACACACACAAGTCAGACTCAAATGTTTATTTGTTATGATTGTTACCATCTATTTGAATTGGTTTATATCCAGCATATGTTATTTTATGCATTTTCGGTATGGGTCTTCGGTTTGGTACACGTGTATCGAACAAATTGGTCCATTTTTCAGGAAATTCAGACAATAAATGTTGTTTTGGCGCTCTTTGATGTGGCTCGACATATCGGCGTATACTAACGCATGGAGCGCGAGTGAGCGTACATCCCTTACTCTTTACTTCTAGTTTTAACATACAATATACATGAATGAATATCTCACCCTTCATGTTAGTGTTTCAACCGTGGAAAGACGTCATCACAACAGCTTTTAAAGAAAATGTTCGTAGCATTTCATTTACCTCAGGCAAGTCTACAGCTCGTTATTTGCTACAGAAATGCAAAATATTAGACTATACTTCATTATATTGACTTTACCTATTAGTGATGTCTTAATTATTTAATGTATATGTTTAAATAAATATTTTATGAAAGCAGTTATGACTGGTTTTATATTATTTTTTATCTCTAAGAAAATGTTATCTATCTGTCTGTATAAATATTCTGTATAAACATATATATATATATATGTGTGTGTGTGTCTATTTTCAGTGCTATTGATAATAAATGCTAGAGAAGAATTATTAATCATTAGAATATTTTAACACTTACCAATATTTTTTTTTGAATTGTATATTAGCATTAGTTATTAATGAACTAAGATAAATGATCAAAGTATAATATAACATTTTAATATTACTATTTACATATTAATTTAAAAAGTACAATACATTTTTCATGGGTCAGTATTTTTATTTTATTTCAAGAGTTCGCACTTCCTCAATAAAAATAATAAGCGAGTTTGGCGTGCTGTCAGGGGCGAGCCGGGGGTTCGGTGAACCTCGAGCCCTGGTAATGATAACCCTAGCTAGGGCGAGGCTCGAGGCCGGCTC
>JAUMHE010000069.1:11241843-11277439 GCA_032359235.1 Enteromius mattozi | reverse complement strand
TCCGCCCATCTTGTTTGTTGTCATAGTTGTTCATTCATGTCTCCACCCAGTAACCCATTATCACGTGTATAAATTCCGCGGATGTCTTTGTGTTAGCACGGATCATTGTTGACTCGTTCTTTGTTTCTCAGTGTTTTCCCTGTATTTGGATTTACCGTTGCTGACCTTGCTCTCCCTGGATTATTGCCTTTGCCTCGCCCCTCAGACTCTGTTTATCGTTGAACTGACCCACGCTTCGTTTTGTGACCATTCTGCTGTCTTTGCCTATGTTGTGCCTATTTGCCGGTGATCAACCCTGCTCGTCTCTACTCTGTGTTCTGAATAAAACAGTCTGCATTTGAAGGGAGGGGCCTGTGCAGACCTACGTCATTCTGCTAGGAATCTCAGAACAGCCTGATTTAAGAAAGAGGATTTTAAAATAGGGATTAAAAAAATACACTGGGTGGATTTTTATCATTATAGGATGGATGTGTACACACACTTCCAGCACATTTATGTTCAGACAACAACAAAAGTGAATTTTGCATCCAATTACCCATTAAACACTTATACATTTTTTTCACACAATGAAAAAAAAAATATGGGTCTATATATTTCCCCATAGAATTGATTAATAATTCATTCATTTAAAGTAGTTTTTTTCAATCATTTATTTACATGTGTAAATGCCAACACAGATGAAAATATGATCAGTGTCTCTGTAAAAAAATTAAATCCCCTGATTAATTATTTAGTCTAATAAATTAATTAATTAATACTTGTGTAAACAGGAAATATGTCAGCATAGGGAAATATAATTAATAAAAGTCAATATGCTTACTTGTTTTCCTAGTAGTTCAACTGACACATACATCAGATTCACTTTCAGATTCACTGTCTGAAAGGATGACATAAGGTCTACACATTGCATGTTAGTGTTAATTGTGTTTTGTGCGGAAATCTTTAAATACCGACATAAACTGCTCGATAAGCCCAAACCTACTGCTGTTTGTGTCCACCTCAATTATGTGATGTGTACAAAATAGCGACTGTAGTGTTTCCCACATATAGACTTTACTTGGGCAGACCGCCCAAGTGTATTAACGTCTTCCCAAGTAGGCCTATATTTGGCTACTCCCATCTCCATCGCTATTACGTTCACATGAACTTGCTTCGTCACGAGAGTTCTATACTGTTCATGTGTTTCAAAGCCTTGGCACAATAAGAAACGAGGCGACTCAGTTCTGTTAAAGGATTTTCTGCATTTAACCCCAAAGTGTTAACAGAGAAAGCTGCCTGTCACACAGCACATAATGAATTGAGTTTAATTGTCCTATTGCTTGTAACTAATTGTCTTCAATAGGACAGAGAACCCTTTGCATGTACTAGTTAGGCTAGCTAATACTAACTAACATTATTTGTTGCTGTGGTGTCAAAAACTATATTGTGATTTATTTTGTTTTTTAGATTTTTAATATAGAGATATATTAGAGATATATAAAAAGAACTATTGTGTGTTAATAAAGGCGATACACTTTTCTAGTTCAGCTGTGTTAAAAAATTTAACAGTTAACCCAAGGGCGGAGCGACCCCACGCATAACTGGTGCTTCTGTCTCTTTTTTTTGACAAGAATTGTGTTTTTATATCCAGAACATCTTTACGGCCACATCAAACGGGACACTTTCAGGTGCACACTGCAATTTGCCTCAGCGCCAGGCACTACACAAACGAGCGGTAAAGGTGATGAGGGAACTTCAGAGATTTTGTGAGGCCTTATGTGAGTAAAAATGAGTTTTCCTGTCAGCCGTTATGCTTTGTGTAGTGCATATTCTTTAATTGCATGCACAAATATGGCGCTGTTACCTGTATCAGTTAATATTGAAGCGCAAATGAAACTGTGCATATGTATGTTGGATCCACTTCAAGTTCACAGCGGCAGGTCTTGAAGTCATAGCAGCCAAATAGACTAATAACCGGCTTCAGTGATGTCTTTTAATCAAAGAACAAAATAAAAAGTGAAAACCAATAACTTTTATAGCTTTAAGGATTCATCTATTTTTAATTTAGAATTTTGTGTTTTTGCTACCTTAACATTTATAATAATGGGTTTATGTTAAGCTTTCTTTAAGTTAACTTGGTCTTGCGTAGCCTGATGGTTGAAGGTCTGGAATTCATGGTAGCTTTCATTGGCCAAGGCCCGCACGTGGAAATGTCGCCACAATAACAGACTAGTGTGTAAAACTCTTGGACGTATTTTAAAGATTATATGCCGTGGATTTTAAATATTTCACATACTTTTGAAAATCCAGCATTTAGTTGATACTAATAAGCTCTCGTTGTCACACGACAGCTTTCTTCTTTCATGAGGGAGTTTGGTGCCACGTTATTTGTTTCCAGGCGGAACGTGGGAAATCTCCTGGAAATCCTGTATAATTCAACCAATCCGACAACAGCTTTGAAACTACTGAAGTGTTCCAACTAAAGTGTACTGTATGCATCAGACGTTCAGCCAATGTGGGTGTGTCATCTGAGAATAAAGTTCACTTAAAACAAATTGTTGATTTTTTAAAGTCTAATAAATTTTACAATTCTCAATTATACTGTAATGTTGAATGGCTATAGTGAATGGTTAAATATTAGGGTTAAATATTATTTCATATAGACATCAGTAGTAGTATTGGAATCAGTGATACTTGCCTCGAGTCATAAAAAAAGATGGCATTAAACAGACATTAAAAAATACTTTCTTTATGTTTCTACATTAACTGAATGAATGTGAAATTATTGCAGTATAAAAGTATATTTAAAAGCTAATGTTAGATGCGATTAGTCATGATTAATTACAGAAAAAAAATGTGATTAATTTGTTTTGTTTTTTTTTATCGACTGACAGCACTAATATAAATATTTCATATACTAATTTACATCAATAATTTATTTTAATAGAAATATTCAAGAAATCCTCTTCCCAATGGCTACCACCACAAGAGAATTTCAGGCTTGTGGGAAACACTGATCTTCCCTAATAATGGGAAAGCATGATTTGGTTTGTCTGCAATGTTTCAGGATGTGTGTTTAGCAGGAATCTCAGATTT
The DNA here is from genome assembly GCA_032359235.1 of Enteromius mattozi. NCBI lineage: Eukaryota > Metazoa > Chordata > Actinopteri > Cypriniformes > Cyprinidae > Enteromius > Enteromius mattozi. Next base: position 11,274,364 of record JAUMHE010000069.1, on the reverse strand, counting down.
TTTTTTTATTTTTATTTTACAGTATTTCTTGTTATCTTTCCAAAGAGGAATGGGAAATAGAAGAGGGAAGCCAAGCACAGAGTTGTATGTGTGCTGTCTGGGGAGCTTAGTGTGATACGCAGAGGAATAAACAGAAAGGGCAATGTCTGGGCTGCAACACTCTCTTTCTCTCCTCCTGTCTTACCCATCCTCTCTTCTTGTCTCCATTAGTATAGATGTTTTTCTGCAGTTTTACCCTCACAAATTCTCTCTCCCACTTTTTTCCACTATTTCTCTTTATATCTGCATCCTCTTGTCTATGTGAGGCATGTGAGTGGTGTGTGGGTGTGTGTGTTGCTCTGTGCTTTTGGGACTAGCAGAATGTCTGTTTTGAGGACAACAGCGGGGGGCTAATGAAAAGGCTTTGTTGATTTTAACGAATTACTAGCCACTGTAGCCAAAATAAATATAATCTGCTTTTTGGATTAGTTGTCACAGACGATTTTACCTACTGACGGTGATTAAAGAACCGGGCAGACAAGCCGGCCAGCATCTCTCCAGTGACCCCCCTCAATAAAATGCCAATAAATAGCAGCAAATAAAGACTTAGAGCATTAGTTATCTGTAATAAACAGTGACACCCTATATAATGTTGGGTTGGACTTCAAAGCAGCCGGGTTTATAAGCAGAGCAGCCGTAACCCTGTTAGCTGAGCCGCATGCCTGCTCTCCTCTGTCATGTTTTAGAGATTGCGATAGCCAGAGGATCTTATTATTATGAGGTAATTAGATATGTTTGCCGTCTTTCTGTGGGGGGAGCTGTTTCAAAGCAGTTTTTTGGTGCAAAATCCGATCGAATGATTTTAGCGCTTAATAACCAAGTTGCGTTTGTCAAAGCTTGTAAAACATGCTGACCACATATATTGGCATTTATTTGCTGCTCACATTGATGTGACCATTATAATCCAGACAAATAAAGTAGTGAAAATGAAAATGCAAACTTGAGATAAAAGATTTTAATCTGAAATCATATTTAATGGGAGCATTTTTAATAGTTTTTTTTTTATCTAGGATCATATTGAATGCGAGCATTTTATTACCAATATTAGTAGTAATAGTAGTTGTATATTTTTATTTTAAATGGTTGTGTTAGAAATAGTAAGATTATTTTAATTAGGGCTGTCAAACGTTTAATCATAATTAATTGCATCCAAAATGATGGTTTTGGTTTACAAAATATATGTGTGTGTACTGTGTATATTTATTACGTGTCTATAAATATACACACATGCATGTATATATATGTGTGTATACAGTATATATATATATATATATATATATATATATATGAATAATATGTTATGTTTATATATAAAATATATTTCTATATGATTTAAATTATATAAATATATACATGTAAATATATGACATATATATATATATATATATATATTCATAATAAATATGCACAATACACGTCAATTATTAAAACAAAAATCTTTATTTTGAATGCCATTATTTGCTATTAATCATTTGACAGCACTAGCTTTAATATTTTGTTCTAATTATAATTATATATAGTGCTGTCAAACATTTGTATGTATATATTATATATAGAAAGAAAGAGAGAGAGATAGATAGACAAACAATATCTAATTTAAAAATTTCTGTTGTTTCCCCTATTTCAATGATTTTTTTAATAATAAAATTAATATATTAATTAGTGCTGAGCAATGATTAATTCCATCCAAAATAAAAGTTCTTGTTTATTTAATATGTATGGGTGCTGTGTATATTTATTATGTATATATAAAGACACACACATACAGTAACAAAAATACTACCAAGAAATCCCAAAACACAGTAGACACACATATATTACGTAAACAAAATGTTTTATTTTGGATGCGATTAATCGGAAATAATTGTTGCCGAGCACTAATATTGATTCATTTTGTTTAAAAAAATCTCATTATTTATTCATATACATTAGGATCCTGTATTTATTTTCTATACAGTATACTGTATTTTGGGATTTCTTGGTAGTATTTTTGTTTATCCAATAAAATGTACATGTCAACTGCAAGTTTGCGCTAAAGCTGCCAGTTCACCACAGCTCTCTAAAAATGCATCAGTTCGATGGGAAAGCAAGCCCTATTTCTGTTTTCCCAGATTTGGAAAATTTTGACAGCGGGCCCTGCCCGTGTTTGCACTGCGACATGAAGCAAAACGATCCATCAAAGTTAACGGCAAGTATGCAGAAAGTCAGGAGCCTCAGAAGCCGAGATCTAAGAGAGAAAGAACAATGGGCCTCCCCTGACAAACAGTTAAAAAAGCCTTAAGACTACAGTTTAGATCTGTAATGTCATGGAGAATACAAATGAAGGAGCTGTCACTCTCAATTTTCCTGAAAGCCTTTTGATGTTTTCTTCTAAGGATGGCTGTGAGGGGAAACAGGTACCCAAATGTGTCTAGGGCTGCCTTCTCCACTCCTGTGGATTGCTTGGAATATATTCACATGAAAATCAGCTCCACAGAGGTTATTCCCTTGTTTAAAGCTCTCGCTCTGTGTGTGCTGTGTTTTTTTAAACTAGGTTTAAGAATTAAACTCCAACCATAATCAGCTTACACTCCGGCAACTTGTAAAGAAAGTTAAAAACTGACTTTTTCAAACAAAATTACGGTAGGAAGAGAGTTTAGCGAGGCGAGTTAGTTTAGGACCGCAGTACCAGGGGAATGGCATCACATGGACCACTTGATGCAGCTTTAGAGAGGGTGTGAACCCCGAGACAGAATAGAGGCGAACGGGGCACATGTTTGGTCTGGCACTTAAACTTCAGCTGGAGCTGAGTGGGTGCATTGTGGGGAATTCTGCAGTGTTGCGTTCGCTTCATGTGAGGTTTGCATAAAAATTTCACACATCTAGCAGCAAATGTGGATGAGCACAAGTATAATTTTGCTTTGGGAGGATTTTGGATCTTATGAAGTCACTTTATGTAAGTACACGTTTAATTTTTATAGCATATAAGATGGAAAATAAGTATATGTTGTATGGAAAAGTAGCACTATTTGTGTGTGCATGTGTGTCACCTGCTCTTTCCCCTTCCTCTGACATCTCTGCACAGGTGATGGTGCCACGGCGCCCATAAGTGAGGATTAGCGTGTGCGGCTCTGGACTCATTACCAGTGGGTTGTGGGTTCAAATCCTAATGAATATTCATGGCAGATGATAATGATGATCCCAGGGTTCTGTAGGCCCCTCCCTCCACCCCCCTCCCTCCTTCAGCAGGTTGATAAAACACTTGCCAAGCTGGCATCCCCTAAGAAATTATTAATTATCTGGTTAATGTGCATCAGGCTGTGTGTCGGTTGATTAATCACCAGTGAGGGGGCTGTGTGCTGGAGGGGGGGCTTTATTTTCCTTTCTGAGTTACTTTACCTTCCACCTTCCTCCCTCCTTTCCTGCCTCCCCCAGCTACTCGCACAAACGCTTTTGTCTCCTCCGCTTCAGTGCAGAGGTTTTCAAGGTTTCTGTATTGATATCATGGCGGCCGATCAACAATGTCTTTGATTTAATACTTTCTATGTATCTTTCTGGCGCCTTCGTTCATTATAAATATATTGCTGTTTTCTCCAGGTTTTGTGTTGTAATAAGGTTTCTCACTAAATTAATAGAATAGTTTTAAATATTTTTTAAAAGAATTGTTTTTATTATTACTTACTGTATGTACATTTGGCAGACTTTTGCATCCAAAGCAGCTTTTCCAATGAGTTTATGAGGATTGAACTCGCAATGCTGATGTTGGGTGGTCTGTTGAATGTGCTGAATATGACAGTTAATATACTTTCCCCCCCAAAAAATCTTCTTTTGCCTAAACATTGTTTACATACTATTGTTTAAATGTTTGGTGTCAGTAAGATTTGATTGATTTCTAAGGATCATGTGACACCAAAGTCTGTAACAAAAAAACAATTGTGCTGTCAAATGATTAATCGCATCCGAGGTAAAAGTTTTTGTTTACATAATATGTGTGTGTTCTGTGCATATTTATTATACATATATAAATACACACACATGCATGTATGCATTTCAGAAAATTTTTATGTTTATACAGTATATTAAGTATATTTATATATAATATAATTAATTATATTAATGTAAATATAGACATGCTAAATAAATACATGCTGTGTGTATTTATTTACATAATAAAAATACACAGTACACACACATGTATTGCATAAAAACTTTTATTTTTGATGCAATTAATCACAATCACAATAAAATAATATTGAAATACATATAAAATGTATATAAAAATATCATACAATACTCATCATACATATTGTACATAATCTCTAATTTTCATGCCTGCCAGTTTACTGAAATCACAGGGTCTGTTGTGACCCGACAGTTCTTTTCTTTTGTGGAAATCAGTCGCAGTTGCTTGCAGTAGGAGTTTGAGTATGTGTGTGTTTGTGTGGGAAGCCATTGATGTCTCACTGTATCTTCCGCGGAGAGCGTCTCCTCAGCCCCAGTTGAGATTAAACATTTAATAGCGTATTACAGCATTTAGCCGTGGTTGTGGCCTCCATAGGCTTACGCCTGTTTCCCATAGTCACTGCTCCGTTTCTGCAGTCTGTGAAATCGGGAAAGGAATAGGAGAATTGCATTGTAAACAAAATCCCACAGGGCGGCATGTGATCTCTCTTTCAGGCCGAGCTAGTTAAACGGTGGTGCTAGTTGGATAGAGAAACGGGTTGCCCTGTTTGTGCTGTGAAAATCCCAACAAATATCATATTCCCTTTGCTGACAGCAGCTTGATGGTGCCAAACAATGTTCGTGGCTCAAAGTTCAGCATTTGCATTCAAATTATTTTATCCCCTATTCCTTACAGGGTTTCCTGAGCACAATATGATAAGTAAAGCCAAGTTTACTTTGCTTAATCTCTGCTATTCCCAAAAGTGCGCAGATAAGGGAGGAAGGGAGAGAGAGAGAGAGAGAGTGAGAGAGTGAGAGAGAGAGGCCACAGACAAATCGCATAAAGGAAATTTGTTTACTTACTGTTAAAAGTCCACCACGTTTTTTTTTTTTTACAGATCAAGGATTTTATTAAAATTTCATGGGGTTCTGTAATGGCAAACATGCCACAGGGCCATCTTGTAAGGAAAAAAGGCAAGCGAGACTTGGGTTCTCCTGATATCATTCACCCTATTTAACCTAAAAGACAGCAAGTGGGGATTTGAGAATTACATCATTAAATTGAAGACTTAATAAACTGAATAAATTGAACAATCGTGCCTTTTTTTTTTTACTGGGACGTCTGGGAGATTAAATGAGCTGGTTAGACTCACGAACTGTTGATTCAAACCATACAATCTTTTGGGAGCGTTTTCACGCTGTGAAAGGTCAAGGAATCAGCATATAGTAAGATCATGCCCTTTCACCAAGCATCACCTAATTGATTCGTATGTTAAGCCGCATCATTATTATATATCTAATACACTCCACAGTTGGCAATTCAGGACTAGCATGTTGTTGAGAGATAGTGTTTTCTATATATTTTTTTTCTTTTGGACACACACTCCTCTAAGACCAAGTCGCTAATGAGAGCAGGGAATGGAGGTTACGAGGGACTAAAAATAAATGGCTGTATAGGAGTTTGCTCAGTGATTTTTCCCATTGATTAGTCGCATAGCTAATGCACGCTCATTCCTCAGCTCAGCACTAATTAGCATGCTCAGCTCAGCTTCAGACCAGTTGACCAGCAGCTTCTCCGCAGGCTTCCCGCCGCCACTGAGTGATTCTGAATACCACTAGCCTCGCTTAGCCCAGCTCTTGCTTGACTAGATGCTTTTGTTCTTTTTGTCTGTTAATTCGCTTTAGTTTAGTTTTAGTGTTAATGACATGGAGAATAAAAATAAAAGGACATTCGATGACTTCATTGCAGATTTTGGAAGTTATTATAAACCTTAATTTGTCACTGGGTAGCCTGCATTAACTTGTAGCATAAAAACTGTCCAGGAACTGCAAAATCAAAACAGGAAGAGACTATCTGAACTACATGTAAAGGGACCAACCATAGTTTGCTTTGCTTTTATGTCATTTTGAGCTGAGAATATCTAAAAATGCATTTTCAGAAAACAAAGAAAATATCAGAAAATGTGTATATGCTACAATGCCATTCTAAAGGTTGGGGTCAGTAAGATCTTCTTTTTCTTCTTTTTCAGTTAATATTTTTAGGATGCATTAACTTAATCATATATATGATGGTAAATGCAGTAGTTATTCATGTATGTATGTTACAAAATATAAAGAATCATGTGGTATTGAAGACTTTATGCTGCTGAAAAATCCCTCTTTGATATCAAAAGAATATAGTAAAAATATAGTAAAATGTGTGCTTGTTATTGAAAAAAACTGAAATTAGCTCTCCATGTGTTTCTGACCTAATGAAACAATGCCTGTACTTCCTTTAGTATTCAGTGCGATTGATTCAAGCCACTCGACATATGTAATACACCACTATAGTATTGTATCACACTTACATGGAACGACATGATGTAGTTAGCCGCTAAGCTAGTGATTAATGGCGATAGCAACCTGAAGGCCCTATAGTGCTGCGTGATGGTTTTATTTGACTCTCTTCATGCCTGTTCTCAGTGCTTGGCCAAAAAAAAAAAATCCCTTACGCGATGCTATGGGAAGCGCTTGAGAAAGTGCATGGCAGTATCATAGCGGCACTTAGAGGGGGATTAGATTCTCGTCAATGTGCCTCTGAGGCTGTGCTAAAGTTACCCCTCGCAGGCCCTGGCCATTGACTGCTACTCTAATGGCCTAGTCTGTTTCCTCCTGATGGGCATCGACTGTAGGCCTGATCAATATGGGTTTCCATCCAGAATCCGAGCGGGATGCTCAAAAACCAATAAGCAGGCCGAACAGCATGAGTGAACCCCGGAAGTAAATGAATTAGTTATCAAAAGGTGGTCGCGTTCAGGGTGTTTATGCTTTTCTCTGGAGTGTAATTGTCACAGTGGTGTAAGCTTTTCATTTTGGTTTCTTCGTCCTCCATGTTCTAGGCTAATTTAGGTAAAGTAAAAACATTTGCAACTGCATGTGACAACTTTGAGTTGATAACAAAACCAAAACTGAACTAAAAACTGGCTTGTTGAAGCATACTGCTACTTTTTCAATAAAGTTATAGACATTTCCTTCAACCCTAAAATACAATACAATAAAATGCATAATTATAAAATATGGATTAAAAAAACAATATAATCAATACAAAAAATTAACGCAGTGCATATTGCCATATTTTTTACAGTCATATTCATACGAGTGAATGGCAACACAGTTGAGCATAAAAAGTATCACCATAGCCCCATTTTGGACAGCATCCTGTGAACGCACATAACATACACAGTTCTGTGTTAGACACAATGGAAACGTTATGTGCATTCACAGGATGCTGTCCAAAATGGCGCTATAGTGATTTTACATGCCGAATTGTTGAATTGTTTTCTTTATGTATAAAAGTATTCACGTAACAACTGACGGCAGATGGAGCATTTAGACAATGTCTTTCTTACTTTCTTACATTAACAGTGGCATTTGTTTGGCAGTCAATGGGACAGTGACAAGCCTCCTGGTTAAAAATATTTTAAATTGTGTTCCATATATATATGTATGGTCACATACATGTATTTATTTAAGAAAAATATGTTGTATAGGTACATTAAATATATTTATATATAATATAAATTATATAAATATAAATATATACATGTAAATAAATGTCAATATTTTTAAAATATATACTGTATGTGTGTTTACACATTGTCAAAATAAATTACAAAACTAATTGTCAATTATTGACATTAATTTATCGAATCTATTGACAGTCAGAGTTTCATTTCATCAGTGATCTGAGGATGTTTATTTTTTCCCCTTATATAAACTTATCGGTTTAGTATCAGATCGATCATGCTCACATTTCATTTTGTTGTAGTTTTTTCTTCATTTTTGTAGCTTCACGTTATCAACACTTGCATACAGCAGGGCATCTCTAAAGCAATATGAATGGCACGATGGCTGATGCCGTGGCAGAACTGGTAAGAGTGTGTATTTTCAGTCTCACGATTGCATTTTTTTCCCACCGTGTGTCTATTCTTTGCCACATTACCTCACCATCTTAGCATAGCTCGAGCATCTCCCCGCGTTGGAATCCAGTTTCCAGCCCCATTCACGGCAGCCGGGGGTCAGATCTCAACCCCACTCAATCTTTACCCTGGAGAATGTGCATTCTTTCAGTCAAACCTATCGATCGAGTCTATTCCTGGACCTCCAGCGAGCCTGTCCCATCCCCAGTTTGGTTCCTCTACGAACGTTAACTCTGATGGCTCAGGATGGCCCTGTGGCATCCTGGCAAACGAGGGTCTCTCGTTGTCTCCCCGCAAAATTTTAACTCCGAGCTCCCTGATCAGTCTCGAGGCTGTCTGTTAAGAGCGCTCTTTGTTTTGCAGAAGTCGCTGGTTCAATATTATGGCATCCCTGGTGACACGAGTAGAAGAGCTATTATGACTGATGCTCCAGAGGAAGGGGAGGAAAAAGCCAACAGTGTGGTTTGGGTTCTTCGCTGAGAGCTCTGGTAACCCGACCCTCACCGTCCAACCGGAACAGGAGGAGGGATGATCAGGGGACTTGTTGCAATCGCGCAACCCTATTCCCAACCGCACGCGCATACACACGAACACACTCCTTCTGTCATGCCCACCTTCTTTCTTTCTTCTTTCTTTCCTTTTTTCTGTATGGAAATACGTGGCTGCCATTATTGGTGTATTTCTTTAGACGTGTCAGGAATTCGAGGCTCGGGGCTATAAGAGTGGCAGTGCTTCAATTGGCAGCAGTCAGGTTAATAAATTCTGAATAGAGATGCATAAATCAGTGAGAAGGGCCCGTTTTTTTTCCTCCCAGCTTTTGCTTTTCTTCCTCCTCTCTAAAAAGAGGCCTTCAGAGGATTGTTGTCTATCAGTCCAGAAAATGGAGAGGAGAATGCCTTCAATACCCAGGGCTGGTTAGCAGATTGTCATTTTTAGGTTTGATGTTCCTGGGTCTAATTGTCTTTCATGTGAACAATGGCAGCAGCTCTCTGGTGAGACGCGGCGAGCGGGGTAGAGGGAGGGCGGCTCGTGCATAGCAATGTCCTTTTTTATTATTAGCTTGTGAAATTAGCAAGCTGGAAGTCGTTACAAGGATTTTCAACCGCCCGCCATCTCCCCCCCCCCTCTATTCGTTCGCTCTATTCTTGTTAATTGTAATGCAGGGTTTGAATTTGTTTGTAGAGCCGCTGACAATAGCAGTGGAGAAAGTCCACGTTAATAGACTTTTACTCGTACTCTTGCACTTCCAGTCCGAGTCCTAATAAGGTGTCTGTCGTAGAGGCGGAATTTGTTTAAAAAGCGTGGTAATTGATGTATTGCGGCGAGTGCGAGCTCGGCCCTGCTTGATTAATGTATGAGTGTGTGTCCGTGTGTGTCCATGTGTGTGTGCTGTTTTTTGTTGAGCCGATTTTAAAAAGGCCTCTTAACTGGGTCTGGGGATAGTGGCAAATGCTCTGCTGTAAACTACTTCATAGCAGCTGTTAAAGGACCTGACAGCTGCTGATGTCTCATGGGGTTTCGTGCTTTTTTCCTGTCCTGATCAGCGGAGGAAAAGGGTGAAAAAAAGAAAAAGAAGTGTAGGCGATATAGTCCTTGTCAATAATTGCAGCACTTAAAAATCTTATAGAGGGATTTTTTTTTCTTCTTATAGTGACTATCCCCTGAGATGCAGTTTCAAAGGTTCATTTAGTTTCACTTTTATGCCTTAGGGCTGGAGCAGAGAAAAAGAGTTTATTTTCACCAAAGTGATTCATCTTAGTTTAGTCATTTTGAAGTTACCATAGTCGCAAATAATGGACACTTAAAGTTCATCTAGGTGGTTGGAGAGGTTAAAGCTTACCTCAGCAATTTATAGCCAGTGGTGCTTTAGTAGATTTTAAAGCCCGTAGGACTGTTCGCATATATTTGTGGACACTTTATTGTAGAAATACTCTCCACAGCTTTTTCTGTTTGGTTTTATTGGCGGTGCACACAGTATGACATCATAGGTCTCTGTGCTATAAAGATGGCCACCCCTTCTCTCTCGCTTAAGGGTTTGATATCTTCCTCCAGGAAAATCTAGTCAATGTTATCTGTAATCTGTTAGATATTCTAAAAGTACAGTAAATTGGTAGTTTACATGAGATAATTTTGGGACAAGTTCTTTATTCCTAGCATAGTTGTCTTTTTATTATTATTATTATTATTAATGTGTTATTGTAAGGTCATTAATATTTATTAATGTATCAAATTATTGATTCGTTTTTATTATTTTAATTATTGGTTTATTATTATTATTATTGGAGCTTTCATTATTTAATATTAACTGAGTCTACATAAAAGTTCCTTTGTGTAATTGTTAGTTTATAAATCTATGTATTAAATGTTTGTTTCATCATTTATTATTATTATTATCAACATAATCATATTTTTTATTATTGTAAGTGTGTTATTGTTAGACCATTTCATATTTAGTAAAATGGTTGATTCATTACTACTACTTCTACTACTACTACTATTTTAACAATATGTGTCATTGTTAGACCATTTTAATAAATGTATTGTTATTATCACTATTATTAATTTCATTTCAGATTAATTGAGACTACATATAGTTGTCATTGTTATGGGGCCAGTGAAAGTTGACGTTGTGTGATGTTACATGCTCAAACTAAAGAGAGCATTCACTCAATTGTTTGTTTGTTTGTTTATTATTCATTTATTTATTGATTTTACAATTTCATGTTAATTGAGACTGCATAGAATATGCTTTTAATAATTTGTTTCACCATAAGACTGAAAATGAGTATATATACGTACATTGCCGATTGCTGTTCATAAAAAAAAAGGACTAAAAAAAAGAAAAAGTCAACTACCCATAAAAGTAGAACATACCGTATGAAGAAAAAAATATTGTGCGTCTTGACTGAAATCTATCTTGGAGGCCAGTCATTCAGTTGCTCTGCTTTTAAAGTGATGTGACATTTTGTGAACCACTTTCTGGCCTGGATATAGCAATGCACAGAACATGGTACAGCACTAAAGCTGGAATATAATGTTCTGTTCAGTCAGTATAACACTGTATGCTTTTTTTAAACGTCCTCAGCTTGCGCTCCATCCTTTTCTGCAGCTCATCATCTCCACCGTCAGCCTAATTCAAAGCCCAGTATCAGATACGGTCCTAACAAACGCTGTGCTCAAGGCAAAGGGACCTCAATTATAAAACAGCTCCACCGGTCATGGGTTAGCCTGCGCGAATCTGACGTCCCACCTAGACACACATGTACACACACACACTCTCTCGCAGTAAGAGTGGCCCGAGGCTTTCCATTCTAATTGCCACTCCACAACAATGTGGCAAAGAAACGCCTTTGTTATCGGCCCTTTGTGCGTAAGAGATCTGCCGATAATTAAAGCTAAAAGCCTTGGAAATTCTCTTTGATAAGGCATAAATATTAGTTCCTTCCTAATGCTTTATTGAAGATAATATGCTCTTTAAACAAACACTTCCTGTATTAGCACACTCAATAAAAAGGGTGCTTGTGGCCAGAATGTGCATGGGGTATTTCCATTCAGTCACTTCTTAATCGGTATATTAATGTAGATACACGCAGATAGAGCCAGGGGTTTTCTGCCCTTTGTAATATTCAAACAAGTTTTTTTTGTGGCGTGTGAGTGTTTGTGTGCCCTTTCACACCCCTGATAACACACTCTTGATGGAGTCAGGTGTCTGGCCTTTATCAGTTCAGCAGATTAGAGTGAGATTAAGGGAATAGAGGAATAACACACAGTTTTGGCTCGTCTGATTATGGAGAACAGCTCTCCAGTGCTGTTCTTTGGCTGCACAAATTGACTACATCTGAAGTGGCAATTTCACTGTTTAGATAAGCTTTATTGGCTTTTTGGAAGAATATGTCAAATTGACAATTTTATAATTATGCTCTGTTTGAGAGCTATTGTAGTGGTTGAATAAAACCTTACGGCACCAGTTCAGCATTCACTGTAATAACCTGAACAAGCAATTGTATTATTGAGAAGTTGGAACAATTTAATTGTATTATCATGCAGAGTGTATGCTAATACTTTTTTGTGAATATGCATTATGAAGCACATATTACGCAGCATTTTTGCCTTTTCGAATGCGTCACCAGCTGGGACATCTTATTATTCCAAGCGAATATAAAACCGTGAGCGAGTGCGGTTAAGAGAAAAATTATCACTGCTCAGCAGTACGTCAAGAAAAAAGATAGGGAAAATTTAAAGATGAAGTGTGTCATGTTTTTAAAATGTTAAAATACTTTCTCTTAACCCAGCTTAATATGTAAAGAATAGAAGCAAGTTGATTTTCTCAAAGTGTAAACGTTGTATTTGTTCAAGCTGTGCAACTACAGCAACCCTGGCTCTACCAATGGTAATTGTTTGGGGGGTGGGACTATCTGATTGACTGAGGAGTGGAAAATGGTGTTTTCAGGAAAAATTATTATGTTTTGTTTGTTAAAGCTTCCGGCAAATAATTTACACACTTAAGCTTTATTAAAAAAAATTTTGGGGTTCGGTACAAGTTAAGCTCAGTCTACAGCATTATAATTATACTGCAAGATAATTTAGCTTACAATGGATGTGAATAGCAACAATTTTGGGAGGATTTAAAAGCAGAAATGTGAAACGTAATTTTTTTAAAAGTACATTAATTTATCTGTTATTACTTGTGTACTTGATTTGTAAAACTGTTTAAATACATTTTTTTTTACTGATGTTTTAAGGTTCATGTGTTTGTCCTGATGACAAAGGAAAATAGGATACACATTAACCCCCTGGTTTCACAGACAAGGCTTAAATCTAGTCCTAGACTAAATGTAAAGCTGAACTGTTTCAACTAAAAAAAACTTGCGCTGACTGACCTTAAAACATGTCTGTGCCTTTGTTTTGTTCTAAGATGCACACCAGAAATGCTTTTTTTCTAAGGCATGTTTATAAAAAAATTAATTAAATGTCCTAATTGAACTATGGCCTAATCCTGGTTTAGGCTAAGCCCTGTCTATGAAACCAGGCCTAAAGGTTGCAGGGGTGTCCTCGAATAGTCGACGGTAGGAGAAGCCTGATTTGATCTCTCAGTCGAATATTTTCGCGGGGTGTTACGATCATACCATTTGGCTATATGGGGGTTCTCAATGTCTGTTTTCTCCCAATATGTTAATATACAGCCTATTAAAATAATGCTTGAAATAAGAATCTGAAAAGAAAGAAGCTTTAAAGAAATGTTTTAACCTGTGTGAATAAATCCACCCCTATAGATTTAAGTTTAGTTTCATTTTCTATAATCCGTGACCGACAGAGGTGCATCTTGGCGGCAGGGATTTAAACCTTTTTTTTACGAGACTCAAATTGAGTGAAAGACTGGATTTTTTTCGATCAGGTAGGGTACAAGTGATTTCAAAAAATTTCAGCTGGTTTATATATATCGTGTACATTATTTTTCTCGTATAAGATGAATTTAGTTGAGCTGCAGTACGCATCCACAAAAGGAGTTCATTCAGAGCCTCACAGACACATTCACTTCTGCATAACGAAGCGTATTCTATAAGAGAATAATGAAATCTCACTGACTAAAATCCTGCTATCATGCTTAATTCTACTGATCATCTTCAATGCGCGGAGCTCAAAACAGAAATGCAGAACATTAATAACTATTGTCATATACATAACGTTATAATGAGAGCACTACTGTAAAAAATGTTTTGAATTCTTAGGGTTTCCAATGAAGTTTAATGTTATCTTTTAATGGAATGCAATCTTTTAATGGAAACATAAAACATTATTTGCCACGTTTGTATCTGCAAGGCGTCTCTTACACATTTTCTCTGTGTGTTAATGTTAGTATTTATGACTGTTGAATGACTGACTTGACTCTTATTTTGCCCCTCCCCCCAAACATATGATATGACTATCGGTCGACTATTCGCAAGGTTCGAAAATTCCGATTTGACTGTGAAAAACCTTAGTCGGGGACACTCCTACAAGGTTGTTAAACATTTTTTTTCATGGTTAAAAATTGACATTTTTGAAATCGGTTCTATTCAGGTGACATTTAAAATATTATGTTTATACTTAATTTTCTTTGTAAGTGCCTCACTGTAACATAACCCAGGAGGAACAAGTGGGAATTAATGTTTGTGGTCAACTTTATGCCACAACTGCAGTCAATTTGTCAATTTAAGTTAATCATGGACTTCTAGTAGCTGTTCAACATGTTCACTTCAGAGCACCTTCCAACTTTCTGCCTTTTGCTAAAAAACCTCCAGGATTTCCACAAGACAAAGTCAAAACCACACACATTCTCCCCTCAGCGGATACCTTCCTTTGAGGCCCCTCCTGCGGTAATTTCACTACCCAATTACAGTAATGTGGCGTGGAGGAACGGGTTAGATGTTTCCACCCTAAGGCAGAGCCTGGCATTCGTAATCCTTTAGAAGCACTTAAGAAATTGATGTTAGCGCCTCTGCGTCTGTTAGCTAGCCTGCGGCCGGCCTGATTGCATAGTCTCCTCCCTTTAATTGGATCATCAGAGTGTGATCGGAGTTTTGGAGCTCAGATTATGTAAGCCTGACTTTGAGTCCGCTAACCTGAGCGGGGCTCTGCACTCGCTACCTGTGCTGACCTCAATGTGCCTAAGTGGTTCTTCTCATCAGGGTCTTTGGCCACTGTATCAAAGCAATCCCAGGTGCTTTATTAATTTCTTATGTATATTTATATGTGGTATCCTCAGGTTGTCTATTTGAGTGACTTTTCCCTCTTAGAGAGTCAAAATTGATTTGGAAAGGAGGAGGAGGTTGTTTTTGCTTCAGCTCAATAGGATGTTTTTGTAAGTACATTGCGGTCTGATTAATAGATTTATTATATTAAAATATGCACAGTTTGTCATAGCCATGGCATAATGCTCAAGATATGTTGAAATCTCATCCTTGCTGAAAACAGGAATTTTATTACTGGAGAGGGACATTGTTTAGTTAAAAAAGAGCTGGATGGCGCAATGAAACATAATGTAGGAGTCTTAAATTTTTATTTATTTATTGATTTATTTTTAAGTTACCTTATATCTTTATCCCTCCTGCACACATTACAGTAAATTAAAAGATAATCTATTAATAAAAAGTTAAAAAAGCACAAAAATAGACACAGGTTTGTTATAATATATACCTAAATGAATGAATAAGTTCATTTATGTGAATTAGAATATACACCGTTTAAGCTGCCTCACAATATAAGTCACAGATGGACCATAGATTCTTAGATGGATATGGATATGTACAGTGATTCGTTTATCCCAACTGACCAGACTCTGGCCTTGTGTTTGCCACTGTGGTCGGCACCTCTAATTGGACGGGATATTGTCATGTGGAGTCAGGTAGAGGTAGTTCACGATCCCTTGCACCTTTTAAGAGCATCAGCAAGTGTGAAAAGAAATGATTACTGTAAATGGCCTCATTGTGCCTCCATGCTGGCTTAGTTGTGCTTGACTGAGCCGAGAAGGAGGTGGGAGCAGTAGAAAGGAGGGGGAAAAGGAGATAGAGGGATCCTGTCGCTGAAGAGGAGAGAGAGAGAGAAGTTGACAGCAATACAACACCTTACTGTTTGCCTCTGCTTTACACAGTACCTTGTGCAGAATTCTGAATTTAAGCATTCATTTTGTGAGTGTGAATTTAAACTGGCCATGACATTTAGGATTCTGGATTAGAATTTCAAATAAATAAATGGAAGAGGAATTTTCTGAATTGCAATTCAAAGAAATTACGCAGTCATGCAACTTGATTTGACTAGCATTGCCTGTTTATTAAAATGACTTATATTACAATTAATATAATATATTTTCTTCCTGACTGATTTAGTCTTTTTTTATAGTTTAATACTGTCAAAACAATTAAAGCAACCATATTAATTTAGCTGTCCACTATATTTTTTTAGATAATTAACATCAAAATTTCACATTAAAAGTAGATTTTATCCTATATATATATACATAAAAGCCTCAAAGTGGCATCAAAATTTTTCTTCTAAAATGAACATTTTGTATGTTTAGGTTCAGTAATTTTACTCTAATGCAAAATAAAATAACTGAAAATAAATATAGGAGCCTGATAAAAATTTTCATTTTAGATGAAAATTTCAGGTGGCACTTTTGCATGTGAGGTATTCATATATATTTATACACATTTGTGAAATTGTATTTACATACATAATATTACAATCACTTGATGTTGATCCCCTTTACTTACGAACATGGACTGTTTGACTGACATTGTTACGGCTCCTTCTCAAATCAAATCCTATTTCTCCTGTTAACCAAACATGGAGAGGTTCATTGTGCTGGAAGAGGGCTGCCCGCTAGCCAATGAAACCAGCAACGAAACAGCTGAACTCACAGAGAGCAGTCTGCGATTGCTTCTGTCATCATCAGCCTGCCTACAATATTTGTGCTCTGATAAATGATCCAATTCAATCAGAGCACCCAGTTTGCTCTGTGTGGGTATTTGTGAGAGTATGTGTGTGTGTGTTTATGAGGACATTGAGAGAGAAAAGAGAGAGAGAAAGCATATTTACCTCCCTTTATTAAATCTCACAATTGTCTCAAGAAATGTTGGAACCATAAATTCAGTCTGTGGTTCAATTTAGAATATCAAAACAAGCCTCTCCTCTGTACCCATCTGAATGGGCTGTTTGTGGGAGGAGAAAGACTCCAGCAATGTCATGGAGGTTAAACTAAGATCTGACACGCTCAAAGTGCTCCTAGCATGTGTACCATAATGCAAAACACCCACTATCCTAATAAACAACATTGTATTTAAAGGGCATTTTACACACACTTCATAGCATTTTTACCTTTTTTCTCCTGAAATGCACTTATATTGTTTATCAAGGTTTTTTGACAAAAAAAAATGTGTGCTTGTTATACAGTAACTTCATTCCCCCATTATGGCTCAGGTGAGTGGCTCAAAAACTTTTGTGGATCCAATAAGCAAATACAGCAGATGTCACATCATGTACATGGGTAAATATGGTCAGTAATATTTGGGTTGTGAGGCCATACTTCCCTGGCAAAACTGGTTTTGACCAAATTTTCTTGAAATTGAAGGGCTTGATCTACTGATGATATGCTTGTTAAATATGCCAAATATGTCAATAGAAAATCATCACGTTGTGTTACGTAGGTGGGCAACAAGACATGAGTGCAAAGAACCAGTTACTAGATGTTGAGTTACTGTAAACAGCTAAATGTCAAAACCTCTGTCTCTTTGTTGTATGCATCAAGATTCTCTCAGATTTATACTAGGGACACAGAGACTCAATTGTGACTCATCCATCCTGAGTTGGAGGTTTAAACAACACCTTTTGGGGGTGAAGTCGAGGGTCTTTTCTCCCTCTTTCCTCTAATGGGGTCCCCTGATACAGGAAATGTCATCAGCTCAGAAATAGATGGATCCTAACCCCCACTGTGGACTACTAGAGGACCAACATACACATACAAACATACACAGTGATAATCTGATTTTAATCTCTTTCCTACGAATAACATCATACTAGTTTGTACAGAATTGCAACTTTGTAAAATACTTCAGATCAGGATCAGTATTACATTTTATTGAGTAAATATGAATGTTGCTTGTCTATGCAGGTTTTCTGGGTGATTGCTAGTGTGTTCTAGCTGGTTGCATGCTGGTTGCTATAGCCCAAATCAAGAGTCCAAATCAAGTGTTTTTATATATAATACTTAATATATAAAATTAAGTAAAACAATTAAAATAATTGACTTACAGACAACCCTAATAATTCCTATTACCTTTATTAGATATTACGTCTGTTGACAACTAGCTCATAATGTTTTTTTTGTAACGTTCAAGAGTGCACCCATTTTCCATTTTCCCTACCTGGAGCCTAGTCTCGCATAGCCAGATGTTCAGACTGGCGGCTGAAGGTCTGATATCCATGGTAGCTTTCATTGGCCAAGACCCGCCAATGAGGCCGTTTGACCGACATGTCAAACAAGCAATCACAGTTTATTTCATTCAGCATCGTGTTTCATGGGCATGGAAATATTGCCACATTTGGACGTATTTTAAAGATTCTATGCCGCAAACTTTAAATATTTCACATACCTTTGAAAATCCAGCATTTAGTTGATCCTGATAAGCGCTCGTCATCACAGTTGTAAACCTGACGGATTTGTTCTTTTGTGAGAGTTTGGCATCACAACCTGGAGACTGACTGCTTTACCTGGCCACAATTTGATTTCTCTCAACAGTTGTTATTATGGTGTGTCTTTGTAGAATAACTACAGTATCATTGCTTGTATCAAACACACAACAGTGCCCACTCCGTCTTTATTCTCTTCTTTAGAATTGACACCATTAATCAAGGCAGATCTAATTAGGGTGTAGTTGGGCAACTTGAGAGTCCTTGAGCGGTCCCCTGCCCTCCCTCTCTCCTCAATGCCCCCTCAACCTTTTTCTTTTACATTTTCCTCCCCTTTGTCCATTTTTGTCAACCTTGCTTGGTTTGGTCTCTTCAGTTTCATTGCACTGACAAAAGCAGACGGTGACCACTGAGCTCCACTGGCCTTTCAGACCCATCTCTATGCTGTTGTCTTCTCGATTGAAGACCCGAAGACTTCTCAAAGTCCCACAATGAAAGCAAATCCTTTGCTACAGGAAATATTTGAGGGGAAAAAAACAGTTTAATAGATGAAACCCCTTTAATGTGGTCACAAAGTGGCCCCCCATTCCTCCAATCACTCACTCAACTTCCTCCTCCTTTCCTCCATCTTCTCTTGTTAGTCAGGAGGTGTTGTGCATGCTGATACACAAAAGGCTCCACATCTTTTTCTGCGGGGCATAAATTACGCCCGTGCGGCGGATCGTCTATGAGTGCTTTCCTCAGTTATGGATTGCTGCGTTCTGGACTTGACAGGAACATAATTAGAACTCTTGATGAAATCTACAAAATTATTCCTCCGTGGCTTCAGTGGTCCTGAAATGTATCCATATTTGTCACCGTGCACTTGAAGGGCCTGTTAGCGCACAGCAGTAATGGCTCCGTTCATTTATCCTGTAATCTGAGGATGATAGAGGAATAGTTAGTCGGATAGATAGATGGAGACCAGGAGTGGTGGGGGGATGTTACCTACTGAGAATGAGAAAGTAGAGGAGGGGGGCATGTTGATTAGTTGCTCTCTCATTCTTGGTGTGAACAGGACAACATGGACATGGAGAAGGGCCAGAGCACAAGACCACTCACAGGAAGCATTTTGCCAATAAAATTCTATGAAACAGATTATTCAATAGTCAGTCTATAGAAGTAAAGTAACACTTTACAATGAGGTCATTTGTTGAAATTAATACATAAGGTATGACAAACTAACAGTGAACAACATTTTTAACAGCATTTACTAATTTACACTATATCAAAATCTATTTTTCCAAATAAATGTATATTTTCATTAATAAAGGGATACATTAAATTGATCAAAAGTAACAATAAAGTGATTTATAATGTACCAAAATTTTTTATTTCAAATAAATCCTGTTCTACTGAACTACTGAACATCAAAACTTTTTTCACCATTGTTATGACTGAAGACTGAAGTACTAAAAAATTCAGCTTTGCCATCACAAAAATAAATTAGATTTTAATAGTATTCAAATAATTATTATTTTATTTTAAATGGTATAATATTTCATACTACAGCTTTTTTACTGTATTTGATTAAATAAGCATTAAGCTTTAATGAGCTGACTTCTTTTAAAAAAATAAAAAGATATTTTTGACCCCAAACTGCCCATACTGTAAACATCGGTAGATTAAGGTAATATCAGTTCATAATTTATTGTTGTTAATTCATATATATATATATATATATATATATATATATATGTGTGCGGTCTCTGTGTGTGTGTGTTCATTGGTAACTCATGATATGCTTAAATAATTAAACCTTGTTTGTAAAGTGTTACCAGACTTTACTACACCACTCTCTGGAATACTTAATTTTGATTGGTCAGTCACAGTATTCAGTGCTGGTGCAATATTTCCTAATGTTCACCTTTGCCCATGGCAGCTCTCAGACCGCTCATGTGGGTAACTGAAACCAATGCTACTTTCTTGGCTCTCATATCACACCACCGATTTACTCTCTTGTTTCATACAAACTCAACTGTAGTGTAAATGACCTCAGCTGGCCTTCAGTATTAATATAACGGTAATATTTTTGCAATGTGTATCTAATTGCTGGCCCAATTGTTTTGCACATGTTATAAGCTGAAGTTTTAAGATAAAATACAGGTAAAATTATTATTATCATTCCATGCATTCTTTTTTTTTGGTCACTAATAAGGGTTATATATTAGAGTGCAGGTCATTATTACCCTGTTGGGGCCCTGATCACCTTGTCATTTTGTGATAATGACTGTACTTGCCAATCTTCCACACTGATTGAAGTTCTTTTCTCCCCTTCTGCACTGTTTAACAGTAGGTTATATCACATATCCACACATATCCATCTTGCTTTAGACCACAACAAAGCATTATGAACATCAGAACCTGATATTGTGAGCTGTGAGATGCCTCCTGTCCTCCAAGTCTTATCAAATGTACAGCTGAGCAGACCTCCTCCATCCATTCAATCTTTTCAGATAAAGACACCTGGTGTTCATCTGCTGTCTTGTTTCAGGGTAACATTTTGCATTTCTTAAACATCTGTTTATTTATTGCTTGATTTTGACCCGCGCTGTCCTCCGTCTCTTTCACCGAAATAGGAGGAAGCCCTCGCCCTGTCAGGGTGGTGCAGTGGGGCAGAAAGAGAGCATGCGTGTTTAACGTAGAAATAGGGAGGAAAGGAGCGACAGAAGACTCATTTAAATGAGATATACAGCCAAACCTCATATGCATGGTCGAGGAGAGAGGGGGGAAAATGAGAGGCGGAAAGAGGAGAGACAGAAGAATTGAATATGGATTAGAGGGATGAATATTCTATTATTTCGCCCCATTCTGCTGATCTCCCTGTTGCTCCTCGGTGCT
Source organism: Enteromius mattozi (assembly GCA_032359235.1). Taxonomy (NCBI): domain Eukaryota; kingdom Metazoa; phylum Chordata; class Actinopteri; order Cypriniformes; family Cyprinidae; genus Enteromius; species Enteromius mattozi. The sequence goes on along the minus strand of JAUMHE010000069.1, from coordinate 11,253,179 downwards.
CGAGTTGAAATATATTGATGTGACAGAGAGATCGGTTTCTGTGGCCCATGTAGTCCGGGGGAGATGTGTGGGTGTGCCACTTGAGCCGTGGATTATGGGTACGGCACAGTATTCGTCTACCTCCCTCAGAACTGAAGCCAATTTACAGCCAGTTTTCTGGGTGCACGGATCTGGTTTAGAGTAATGAATGCCGATGAGCTAGTTTTCCTATGTGCGTGTGTACGGTACCTTAAATCCGTGTTGCTGGTGCATCCAGGAGATCTGCCTCGGCCTTTGTCTATGTTTGTAATCTCTGAGATGATTAGGGAAGTCTCTTACCCCCTGCGGAAGAGCCTAGAATGATCCCTGGGGCCCGGGATGCATCCGCACATACTGCTGAAGCATACCAAATGTCTCAAAAATGGGGAAGAGAAGCGAGTTCAGATATGGGTCAGGGTAGTGTTGTGTAGAAAATATACAAGTTAAGCATACAGGAAGTGGCATGGCAAGCGTGTTTGCGATAATCTCATTTACAGGTGACTGTACATATAGCTTTAGCGTGATGTGTGTAGCCAACTAATGAAGAAGATTTGGCTGCTCAAAGGTTAGATAGGGTAAAGGTCTGCGAGGTGAAAGCTTATCTAATACAGGCTTTGCAAGCTTCATTACAGGACACGCAACCACATAAACCATAAACCAGCAAAAGCCCTTCCTTAACTTACTAACCACATTAACAGCTGAGCTAATTAGTAGACTGGTTAAAGGTGTAGTTTTTTGTTTGTATTTTGTTTGTCAATAAAAATTGCTATAGCATTTTAAATATCTTATTTAGATGCTTTTTAATTAAATACTTACAGTAATTCTTTAAATAAATAGTTTACCCAGATTTTTTTCTTACTTGAATGTATTATATCTGTCACGATCACCAGCTGGAGTGCCCATGAGCTCCTGTAGAGGGCACTCAACCCTGGAGTGTTATGTCATGTACTACCCTTGTCTGCGTGTTGTGTCCCTATTGGTTCCATGTGTCATGTTCCAATTGGTTCCCTTTTTTCATATATATATATATATATATATATATATATATATATATTAATAATATGTATTATTAAATTAAGCTGAAGTCAGTGAAATAAAAGTGTTGTTGTATATTCACATGACTTTATTCTGTTAAAAACAAATTTCAAAAATTTTACACTTCACTCACTGCATGTTTAGCAAATATTATGGTTTATCAGTCTGCAATTAATTATTTTGAGTTTAAATGTATTATTACATGTACTTGTCATTTTTATTTTAGATAATAGTTTTAGATAATTACCTTATAGTGTCTGGTAATTTTGTACTTTAAAATTTGTAATCTTTATTATTTATATAAAAAAAAATATTACATTTTATTAAAATATCTTTAAAAATGGCACAAGAACAATAAAATTAGCATTAAGGTGGTACCCATGATTAATGTCACATAAGCCCCCTCTATAAGACTTCTAAAGTCATAATATATATTTATGTGATACCTGGAATTAAAATGTTTATAAACGTTTGTATAAAATAAAGCCACATTATTTTCTTCAAAGATGTAGCCTGAGGCCTGAATGAATACAATTTTGTTGAACTGTGTGCGTGTCTGTGTGTGTGTCTGTGTGTGTGTACCGTGCAGACACCTCCTCTGCATCTTTTTAAAGCACTCTAGGTAGTGAGTCTACACTGGCTTAAGGACTCCATGTATTCTTCAAGGGCAGCGTCTTCCTATATAAGGTGAGCGAAATCGGACCCTAATGGCTTTGAAGGAAAGAGTGATCACGGGGAAAGTAAGGTCAGACAGAAAGAGTAAGACCGAGATAAAGTCCCACCTCTCTATCAAAACAGCACTCTCAAACTGAACAGTCAGCATACACAAGCTCCTGTCACTAAAGGACAGTGATTCACTTGCAAAACCCAAAAAGTACATTGTCTTACAGTTGTCAACAGTAGCATATATGTGACCACAAGACATTTTTTCCCAGCCATATAAGATGAACTATGGCAGTGGCAGCTGGAGCGTGTGCCGTGTGGCCAGTGGTGCAAATATCAGTGATGGCTGAGTGGTCAAGCAAAAGTAGTAACCTGAATTTCATCAACTGGTGTCAGTGGGAAAGGATTGAAATGTCTTGAGTCACTTTTTTAAAGCCTGTGGTTGAGTCATGCATTAGGAACGAACCATATTCTTTTTCTTTCTTTTGGTAACATGGAGATGTGTAATGGAGATGTGATTTTGAGAATGCAGGTGGTGCTTGCCCATCAAAAACTCTCTAGCAACTACAGTATACTGCACTTTTGTAAGTGGCTGCCGGGGTGTTTGAAGTGTTCTGAATGGTTTTTAGCATGTTTCTACGTGGTTGCTAGAGTGTTCAGAGGAGTTTAGTAATTGGTTGACCAATTTGGGCGGAAACATATGGAAGCCCGTTTCCGCCACTGAATTAAAAATAAAAAAAGGTGATTGCGACTTTTTATCTCGCAATTCTGACTTTTTTTCTCAGAATTGTGAGATATAAAGTTGCAATTGCGAGTTATAAAGTCAGAATTGCATGTTACAAACTCAGAATTGTGTGTTATGAAGTTATGAAGTTCAATTTTGAGCGGAAAAAAATACTGATATGTTCTCAGAATTGCAAGTTTATATTTCACAATTCTGACTTTACAACTCCCAATTGCGAGTTATATTTATGTGCTATAATTACTGTGTATATGATATGAAATTAGTTTTTATCTTGGGGCAGTGTTTTTTCAACATGGTATTTGGTCTTCATTTATATAGTTTTTGCTGTCCTGCTCTGGTTTTGTTATTATGTGTCTTTATTTCCCTCTCTCCCTCCATATATTAATTCTCCATTGCCTTTTCAGGATCCAAAGAATAAGATTTGAAGCTTGAGCAATTTGTCCTGACATAAGGAGATGTGTAGAGATGTGCTCCCACAGAGAGAATGAGAGAGACTGACTTGTTTTCGGGGACCTCCCTCTCTCCAGCGCCCCTTCGCATTGTTCCCATGTCCTGCTTGACTGCCGGCGTCTAATCTTGAGGGGTAAGAGAGCAGAGACTCCCTTGGGTTTCTGTGCTCAGCACCTTGTTAGACAGCTCCTCCAAGTGCACTGGCTCCTGCCTCTCCTGTCAGCCTCCACTCGCCATCTCCTCCATCTCGGTGTCTCTCAGTCGTTCCCTTTTTAAATCTCACTTCTGCCGAGACACGTCGGCCTGTCGTTTGGAACCGCTGTATTACAGCAGCTCTGAATGAGGAGCTGTCAGCGAAAGCGTTACGTAGAAGAGCGCAGCATGTTCACATTAAAAAGAAGTGTAGGGTGCGAAATAATGCAGTGTTTACAGAAAGATGTAAAAAGATGTAATACTGTTTAACAGTATTAAGACAGATTTACCACCGCTTGCTGTCTTTGTGTGTGTACAAACTAGTCTCTTCTTCTAAGATCCTGTCATCAGTGTAGTCAGTGCAGTAACTGATATTAACTGATAATGAGACTGTCGTCATTTACATGTAGAGGCAGTGAATTAGAGCTGTACGTTATTTAATAAACTGAATTTCCATCTTCAAAGTGGATGAGGCTGAGAATGAAATCATTTGCCAGTTATTGTTACATCCTTATATATCAAAATAATAGAATAGTAGAATAGAACAGAATAGAGAAATAAATAAAACTGAATAGCTAAAAACCACTTCATATCTATTTTTTAATCTAAATATAATAATTGAGTAGCACAGTGTAGAATGAAATAGATCTTAATAAAGAAATAGAATAATTAGAATTGGAATAAAGTAGCATGTAATACAACAGAGGAGAGTAGAACAGAATAGAATTGAAAATAGAATTTTTTTGTTAAAACAAATCTCTGTAACTTAAAAAAAAAATCTATCTATCTATCTATCTATTATTGACAATGTTTTAAAAATCATAACAATGTATAAAAAGTAACCAAATATTCAAGATCAGTGGTGACAAAATGTAACAGTTATAGAATCTTTTGAAAAAAATAAAAAAAAATGTGTAAAGTAATACAAATATAACATTTCCTGCAGGACCATAGCCACCACACATATTAAATGAGGACAGAATCTTCAGAATAATGGCATGCTTTGCATTAAGTAATAAATTGAAATCAAATTTCTAATTATTTTTAATGTTTATTTACAGTTGTAGAGCCCTGAAAGGTCAGTTCACGCAACTTCCAACAGTTAATTATTGGGTTTTGTCGGATCTATGGTTTCACCCTGTAGATGACGTGTATTTTGTAGCATTTTAAGTTCATCAGCCGGCTGAAAATATCTGAAATGTTGGTGTTAGTTTGGGCAGCTTGAACTTGCTTTCAAAAGCCGCTAAAATACAATCTTCATTAGTCATTTGCTCTCTAAACAGTGTTTACCCACAATGTAAAAGGTGTTTAATTTAGCCCGGAGCTCTCACTTGTGTCAGTTTGATGGACAGAACATATGTTACCTTGATGAAGAACATATCTTAAAGTGAGAATGAGATGACACAGTAGCACAGCGAATAGCCTTTAGATTTGTATTCTCTACTAGTTTTGGCAAGAATCCTTAAGTCAATCATTTAATTCCTACTCAAAACGTATTTTAGGCTCAGATGAGAGGAAGAGAGCAATGCTCTACCAAAAACTACGCTACCCCTCCTCCTCCCGCCATCCCTCCTATTGCAATTAACATGTATATGAGGAGTCTCAGTGGTGTCAAATGGAATTAATTAAAAGTGTAAAACGGCCATTAAGAGAATGTGGAGGATAAAGGCAGCAGGCGAATCCTCTCTCAAGGGTCAGCCGCACAAAAAACAATGTGAGTTCCTCACATCCCGCAGGACATGCACTATCATTCCAGCAAATGCCACACTGGCTTTATTTATTTATATTTCAAACTTGCCTCCCATTACCACTTTGGTGACTATATGAGAAAGAAGTGCTTCACCGTTCTCTACAGCGGCTTGTGGTTTCTGCACTAATGTGAAATTGTGAGGGCTAAAGCTTGAGAGAAGCCCGCTAGAATAAATTAATTGAAAGGATTAATGATGGATTTGCGGTGGCTACAGATGAGAGGAAGACAGTTCGTAGGACTCGGAGAAAAGTGGCTCCTTTAAGCTGCTTGAGACTGGCTGAGGGAAAAAAAAAAAACCCTCATTATGATCAGAGGGGACGGACTGTTGTCCCTCAAACCCTGCTTCGAATCTCTAAAGTTCTGGAGATGTCCATGCTCACTTTCCATATTATGGCAACATGCAGCTAATTAGAATATGGGCGGTAAGTGCGCCTCTTAAACGCATGCTAATTATCTCGTCTGCCGTCCGTGACCGGAGTCAGGAGGTAATTGGCCCGCAGCAATGTGACAACTCCAATCATCTCCTGAAATTAGTCGCCCTTTACAAGGCCAGGACTACTGCACTCCCCCTTCGATAGGGAGAACAATCAATTTGATAAGTGGCCATGCGGCCCATTGTTTTACATTAATTAGACTAATTGCAGAGTGTTAGTCTTTGTTGTGCAGCGTGAGGGTGGTCTTTTAAAATGCTATTTCGTCGTACATATGGTGTCATTTTTCTTTCTTTCTTTCCCCCGCGCGCTGTTGGAGTCTCGGCTGTAAGTCAGCGCGGGTTGGAGCTCCAATGAACGCAGGGTTCTGTGACTGTGCCTTTGATTGGATTTCACAATGTGGGCTATGTCCCATAAACCATGTCTATGCCTAGGACAAAAATATAGGCCATGTCTTATTCATATAGCATTAGCCCAAAGGCACTCTCACCTAGCCTCATATTTATAACCTGGATTATCTTACCCACTGATCAGCGCTAATGGTGTATTTAGGCTGGGATGTGGGGATGCACCTGATATAAGACTAAAGATGTGAGGAGGCGCCGAACATCACGGCCCCGCCAAAAGGATAGTCCATCTTATTGAGGAAGCTCTGCATATTCATGGATTTGCATCACAAATCTCTCGCTACGTTGAAATTACACATAGTTCCCTCATATAAAAGATGCAAGAAGGCTGTGGACAGCAGAAGGTTTTTGCTGTGGGTTTCGTCAACAGTGTATTGCTACTAAAACAGTTCAGGGGTGGAGATTATAGTTTTGGACACGTCATTGATTTTACCTCTTGATTACATGCATGTCAGAAGGGTTAACGATTGTGAGCTTTCACAATACGTTCATGTATTTGCCAACGTGCCTGTGTAATGTTCTCAAGTTCGTGTTTGTAAGGTTTTTTTTTTTTGCAATGCCTCAGTACCTAAATTTATTTACGGATTTCTTTTTTAGAACAGAATGCCACATGGTTTGTTCCAAAAAGTGTATGCAAATGATGATTATGTCTGTCAGTCAACATATTCAGTGAAAAACAGCTTAAATTTCAGCATATTTCGCACACAAAACTATCAAATTTATTTATTTTTTAAAAAGTTGTATGTACTGTTCATAGTTTTGAGTGAACTATTACTTAAAAAACCTCTTCAAAAGTAGGCCACATGTAATATTATCTACTACATACTTTGTTGCTGAAGTGACTAATTAAAGGTGCACTAAGTGGTTTTTGAAAAAAATATGCTTTTGACCACAGCATCGGACTGAATCCCAAAACACTTGTAGCCTATCAGCAGTAAGGGGGTGTGTCTTTGCAGTGATAGAAAGAAGAGAGCACTCATTCTTAGTTCACATGACGGATATTAGCTGATAGACTGTAGAAAAAAAAGAGGAAAATATAAGAGAAAAAACATTAAAAAGAATGGTAGGACCTACGTAATCATCGGAGCAGCTTTCCTTTCAGATCATTAAGCAACTCAAGGATCTGAAAGGACTCGAATCTTACACAGAGGTTGCGTTGTTTCTTCTTGATAGGTCAGTAACATGGATTTTGCTTTGTTTCACACAATTTATCCATGTTGGCTTTTATTTGAATATGCTTGTGTATCATCTTCACTTGTTTCTGTGATCGTCATTGCCATGACGAACGTACGTACATGTGGGGTGTTGATTTCGAAATAGTTGTGTGGTTTTTTTTGGTGCTTTGAAATATTTGGCAAAAATCACTTAGTGCACCTTTAAATAACTTGAATCAAAATTATTTTCCCCAAAATTAAATGTTGTGTACATTTGTTGTAATACAAATAATAACATTAATAATAATGCAAAAATAACAATATTAAAAATAATGCAAAAATAATAATGTAAATCATGTTTTGTTCTTTTCATTTTTCCCGAAACTATTAGTTTAAATCAGGGGTTACCAGACACAGTCCTGGAGGGCCGGTGTCCTGCAGAGTTTAGCTCCAACCCTAATCAAACACATCTGAAGCAGCTAATCAAGGTCTTACTAGGTATGCTTGAAACTTCCAGGCAGGTATGTTGAGGCAAGTTGGAGCTCCAGGATCAAGTTCGATGGCCCCTTGTTTAAACAAATCATCTCAATTAGCTGATTCATTAATATTAAAAAAAAAACTTCTTAATGCATCATATGCAAGCTGTAAGGTGGCATGTACATTTCAATATTACATAAATTCGCTTTGCCCAGTTAAGATAGTTCAAAATTCTTTTACTGTTTTTTTTTTTTTAAACTTGAGTCCACAACACTTGATGGTAATGACAGGGAGAATTCTTAGGGTAAAAAAAAGAAAAGAACTTCACTCTGCATTCCCAGTGCTATATATTTGTCTATTCTTGAGAGGGGATAAGCATGTTATGTGAGATGTAAAGAACTGAGGCACGTTTGGATGTGTGTGAAGCAGAGGAATCTCATACCTGCTGCCTCCTCTGAGGCCTGAAGCTTCCCCAGAGATCTACTTAAGGCAGCGCATGAAAATGAACAAGGAAGTGCTTTATCTCTCCTCACACTACCATGCTTAACACATCATGTTAGCAGAAAGAGAGAAAAAAAGCCCTCACTCTGAACACTTAGGTATAATTTTACACTCAGTATCACAGGGAGCATTTCTTAGCTGCCCTACATAGAGTCGGGCTCGAATAGAGACGGAAAGATTTAAGTCAACTGTTGAAGAGGGACTGCTATGCTCATTTTTGTTCTCTGTCTGATTTATAATTGGGTTATGTTTGAGATAGCCTCTTAGAAATTCAGTGTATGCTTAGTAAACATTAACTTAAAATTTCATAATAATTCAATGATGAAAGAAACAATTGAATGAATAAGTCAAGACTGCTATGGAAGATTCAGTCGATTGGTAATATCGAATCGGCTAAGTAAAAAAAAAAGAAGAGTATTTAAGTATTTGAATACTATTCGAGTTTAATTTAAATACTGGGATACTACTTGAATATTCAAGTATTTAAGGAAAAGTAACCAAAACCTAAATGTGATCGGCATCTTGGCACAGAAGACCATTTCTGCATGCACATTTTGCACACTGTGCTTTAACCTGAATTCTGATGTGTCTCAGCCAATTTTCCATTGTTTAAATCGTGACGTCTGTTGTTTGGTCATATCTGTAGCTGCTTATTGTTGGCTGATGCATTGCTTCTCTGAAGGCCAAGTTGTGGCTGCCCATATCTCTAAGGGGAAATCTAGCTGAGTGGCTTTATCTGAAATGGAGAGAAAGCAGGAGGCACCGGGCTCTCTAAGTGAACCAAATGTTGCTCCTGGCAACAGCAGATATGCCCGTCTCCAGTCCTGTGCCTGGAGATGAAAGTGGAGTTGGGCCCTGTGCCTATATATGCATAGACTTTCCCTCAGAACTAAGAGGACTGAGGAAGATAACTGTGCTACTAAGAATAGAGAGACTTTTCATCTATTTGATGTACATGTCATGGATATAATGCTGAATTTGCACATTTAAGTGAATGTTCTTAATGATCTTTAAAGCTCAGTGGCAGTTTAAATCTGCAAGTATCTGTTATTGCTGTTGTGATGTCACAGAAGATGCTGCAGTGTACAAGTTGTTATATGGGTCAGTGACTTGATGCTCATTTTTGTCTTGATGTATGAATTTATTAAAAATTATCTAAAAAATGCAATTTATAGATACAATAACGTGAACATACCTATGAATATATATGTATGTAAAGAACAGATTTTTAATTTCTGGATGATATTTTTTTTTGTGAATATAGGCAAAATGTCATGAGAATACAACAGTGATATCACAGTGAAAAAGGAAAGTTCATAAAATATAGTTGTTAAGTTCTTAAAATATCACATTGTTTGACATTTTATAACAAGACAAGGTAAGCAAAGGTTGTAAAATTAATTTCATTTAATTTAATAATTTAATCATTTAATTTTGACTTTTGTCAAAATGCGAAGAGTACATTTCTAAGAACTTCAAACTAGATTTTTTATAATTTTCATCCTTTCTTGCATCCTTTTTTGTGACTGACACTTTTCACTGTGATTTAGAAAATATTATTGGCATTATAACACACTTACGTTTTGTCTCTGTGCCTTTATACTGGGAAAAGAGCTGATAGTGACAGGGCTGGTAACCGGATATATGCTGGACATTAGTTGACAAGGTCAGAACTCATCTCTTGCTCTTTCTTTATGTGGGCCAGGATGCACATGCCCCCTGGTTTTTTGGTTTTATGTTCTTTTTGTGTCGTTTGTGAGCACTGGACTGATATTAAAGCCAGTTGTTGAATCATTATTCAGTGTTTCATGTACGTAACATCACTCTTATCTTCTATGCCTTTTATTTCACAGACCTGTCTTACTCCCTCAGCCAAACTGGTGGTGATTTCCCTGGCTGCTTTGCATATCCCATTAATATTTTATTGCAATCGTTCATATCTGTGTGCAGGGTTGACCTGAGCACCAGCATGTCAGCCTGCGTTGCTTGTAGTACAAAATGTGGTTTACATGAAACAATTAACACAGAACCCCAAAGGCCTTTTACAGGTCTAGTGTACAAAGCCCAAGCCGCCCCAAATACCTCTCTTAACAAAAAGGCAGCGCTATCGCGACAATATAAAATCTTGTATCAGAACTGCACTTTTGTTGTTGTTGTTTTCATTTTTCTCAGTGGTACACAACTTAGGCGTCATATCAGCACAAGCATTGTGTGTGATGCCTGTACTCCCATGGTGGAATTGTCTGAGATTAAAGATGTGTCTATCTTTTGTACAGGCTTTGATTACAATAGTGTATTTATGGCATATGAGCACACAGCCTTTTAATTGAAATCATTCATCAATAGCTTCTGTGACTTGCCTTGATTAAGCTGTCCCATGTGTCCCTTAGTGTAGCTTCACGTTGTGGTTTTTAGAGATACTTTTTTTTTATATTTGACCTATTTTAAAATTAATACATATAACACAAATGATTTAAACTTTCAGATTTCAATAAATGAGGTACACTACTCATGCTTAGCTGTTCAGTTTATTTGAACCGTGTTAGATTGTTAACTTCTGTGAAATGCTATATAAACTTCCCTGAAAAAGCATAAATAATGTGAGAGTGCTTCTTTTCCCACAAGCCATGAACGACGTGGGACGATATTTCTGAAATTATGAGCTGTTTATGCATATTTATTTCCGCTGACATTTTAATTATTTGGGGCTCCGTTGGAGAGATCACATAAAAAGTCCTATAATGCTCCCCCTAATTAGTATCACCTCCAAATTAAAACGGAGGACTTTGGGAATGCTGTCATTTTCAGAAGGCCATATTGGAATTATGTTTCAATCAGCAGCCATGAAATAATTACTTGTACACTTCTAACTGCCCGCATTTACCAAACAGTCTGCAATTTACAGCCATCATGTCCGGCAAAAGCAATCAATGGGGTGGCTATAAATTCTGCCGCAGTCAAACAGACGGATATTGTTTGTGTATGATTGTGAAACATTAGAGCCATGCTGAAGCGCTGCCTTGCTGATATTGTGATATTACTGCTTGAGAAATGTAGATGGTTTTGTTGCTCTTAGCCTCTTAGAAAACAGTTACTACTAAACAGATTTTCAGATCTCTCTCTCTCTCTAAATATATACATATTCATACACATATACAGTAGTCAATATTTGACGTGGATCAAAAAAGTTAATCAAAGTTGTCCTAAGACAAGAACACATTTTGGTTTTAGGTTTTAGGACAACTTTAATGAAAGGTTTTGATCCATTTCAAATGTTGAATAGTTTATGTGTGTATGATATATTTGTAGCACATTGAACATGGTGTGGTTGATCAACACAGTAAATGCTATAGACGATAGTCATTTATTTGGACAAATATTTTAATTTGAAGTATGATATGACAAATGCAAAGCCTCATATTACTGTTTTTTATTATGTGTATATACACTGCTCAAAAAAATAAAGGGAACACTTAAACAACACAATGTAACTCCAAGTCAATCACACTTCTG
>JAUMHE010000069.1:11201522-11241743 GCA_032359235.1 Enteromius mattozi | reverse complement strand
GTCTCATGCTACCACTAGAGTGAAAGCACCGCCAGCATTCAAAAGTGACCAAAACATCAGCCAGAAAGCATAGGAACCACTTCTTTATTAGGGATGCCTTGCTGATTGCCTATAATTTCCACCTGTTGTCTATTTGTACAACAGCATGTGAAATTGATTGTCAATCTGTGTTGCTTCCTACGTGGGCAGTTTGATTTCACAGAAGTGTGATTGACTTGGAGTTACATTGTGCTGTCTAAGTGTTCCCTTTATTTTATTTTTTTTGAGCAGTGTATATTACACTTCAGGTTCACAAAAGGTTCACGCTTTTTAAAAAAAATTGGGTTGTAGAACTTGATTCAAAATCATGATTCAGACACATAGGTGTGTGTGTGTGTGTTTCTTACCTTTTAAAAATTAGGTCTCTTAACTGACGTAATAATTAATCTCATGGTCTCTTTTTATTTATTTATTTATTGTTAATTATTTAATGTGTTCCATTTAGAAAATAAAATTTGGTCAGCTCAGTGCGTTAAATTTGACAGCCCTAAAATTTTACATTTGACAAATATGCTTTCTGCATTTTGGCAGATCCCCAAGTACTCCCTTAAAGTCAGTGGCTTCTCTTTAAAGCATTTAGACTGGTAAAAAAAACAAAAAAAACAAAAACACTACAGCCTAGTTATAGACCATTGGTTCTTTGAACACCAATGGAACAAACACTGTGCAGCACACACACACACAGAACAAAACGCAAGAATACCTATTTCCCATGCAAAACAGATTAAACTTGTTTTTTTGTTTTTTAAGTCGTCCTTGAAAACTACACACACTTTCTTCTTTTTTTTTCTCTTGAATGTAGATTTCCTTTTCCGCCTCTTGTTTCTCACAATCTTTATTATTAGTGGAATTATTCACCGGCGGAGGTGCGTGGTGGCTGAATAAATTTAGCGGAGATCTTGTGCAGATGCTCCTTGCTGGCATACATTTGTGCTCAGTTAACAAAGAGCCAGAGTCGCTTAATCCCGCCGGAATACCGCACTCATGTTCTGTTTGAAACCAACATAATTAAAGTCACCCTCTGAAGTAACCTATTTATATAAAGAAAGCTCTCTTATGACCGTCGACTCCTATGAATAACCCGTAGGAGGGCCGCCGGTATAATTACTTCACATTTCTAATTTAGGTGAGGGAATATTTGTTATCAAACCTGGTGAAGGTGGGGGGGAAATGAGTGGATGAGGGGGGAGGAAACGGTATTAGTTTCGATTGAGAGGACATAACTGGATCTGTGGAGCACTTTATGGAGGTGTGGCAGGAGGGCGCTTTCCTGTGAGGTCAGGGTTTGTGTCAATATGTGGACCCAGGTAACTTAGTAGTTATAAATAAATCACGAGTTTATCTACTAAAACATTCAAATTTTTGTTCAATTTCAGTGCAATATCAGGTATTCCACAATACTTTGTGGTTCCCAGTCGGTCTTGATTTACTCGTCTAAAGAGAGAAATGGAAGAAAACTCATATCACATCCATAAGTCACTGACATCGCTGGCGGAAAACAGTTTGTGAGCAGAGGAGTTGAGCTGTGGCAGTAAACTAGCACAAACAGATTGACTTTAGTTGTTTACAGTGGCCCCTGGAACAAGGCTGCGCTCCCAGTGCATTCTGGGTAGGTGTGTAAACACGGTTGTGTTTGTGTGAGTGTGTGTTTGGCCGTGCGAGTTTATCATAAAGCACGGCAGCTCTCCAGGTGCATATTAGTGATAAAGGAAGGTGAGGGGCTTTGTTTTTCTTTAACGAGCCGTCACACTCCATCGCCCACACCAAAGGGGTGATGGGTGGACTCTCTGAGACACATACACACAAACATAACCCAGAGAGGCCAGGATTGTGTGTGTACTGCAATGAAGAGGAGTCTTCTGCTGCGGTGTTCAACTGTAAGCCCAAAATCAAGTATGCAAACAGTGCACGGTCTCTTTGTACATATTTAAAGGGACAGTTCTCTCTCTCATAGAAAAATATGTTATCACTTTCTCAGCCTCATATCATTCTAAACCTACCAGACTGTATTTATCTGTAAAAACACAAAAGAAGATATTTTGAAGAATGTCTCAGTGCATCAAAAGTTGAAAGTTGATTTCAAAATATCTTCTTTTGTGTTCCACAAAACATTGATTTCGGGATGGGTTTGGAACCACATGCTGGAATTTTCATTTTGGTGTCATATATCCATTCATTACTTATTGTATATTACTTCAACAAACCTAAGTTTTTTCTTCTTTTTATTATTTTGTATCTAGAAAATGACAGTACTTGGACTCTCCAGCAAACTATTCCTGTCTTAACCATGTAACTGCATACATGTAAGTGCTTACATGTAATATAATATTTATATTTTGTGACATCTGTCTATGCCCCTCAGATAACAGTGTAAATATTTGAGCAAAGAAACAACACGTCTCAGATTCCATCATGCAAGATTTTTCACTCCATGCCATTGTGATGCAACAGGCTCAATGACATTTCCTCCGAGGACAGGAGAGAGAAAGAGACAAGTGTGGCTCTTCACATTAATAGTCTTTTAAGCCACTAAATGATTTCTTTTATCTGTGGCACTTAGAGAGACTGGGGGATCTCCTTTATTAAAATGAGCAACGCTTTGAAGAAAAAAAAAAACTTAACAAATACAGTCCCACGCAATCCCTCATGCGTTTCTCTCTCTTCCTCTTTGTCTAGCCTCAGTCATCTCTCTGTTTTCAAGCTTTGTGCTGCCCTGCTCTCCAGGTGTTTGATTTATTTATATATATTTCTGTGTTTTTGACAAAGTGTGTGCTTGCCGTAGTATCCCACCAAAAGAGCTGGTGGTTCAGCGCATGGGGGGTCCCAACGCTCGAGAGCAATAGCACATCCAAGCCCTTTTGTCGGAGTGTTTAGTGCAGGTCGGTGTAGAAACAGGACCCTGTTATGGAATGAGACTGTGTGTGTGTGTGAGAGAGAGACAGAGACGGGGTTCCCGCAGGGCATTGGGGGCCCTCATTAAGAATTCTCTCCCATGCAGTCTGGTCCTGGTGAAGCAGTATGAAGATGTGGCTATAGTCTGGATTGAATCCGCCCACTAGCTCTCTCTGAGAAGTCAATTACCACTTCCATACAGGAGGGACTTTTATGAGAGAGTGTGTGTGTGATGTTTCTTGTACTCTCCCCCTAGTGATTTTGCTTGGAATTAGCATTAATAGTGATGCTTAATATTGTTTGTTGTTGGCTATAATATAATACAAAATTACACAAAAGTAATACAAAAAAGTCTTCCAGACTTGATTGCTATCAAGTTAACTTCTGTCTGATTAAAAATTTAAATCGTCATTATCTACTCACCCTCATGTCATTAAACCTATATGACTTTTTTTTCTATTAAACAAATATTTTTGCCCTTTAGTTGCATGAGGTTGAGTAAAAGAAAAGTTCACTTCTGTCATAATTTTCAGTATTATTTGCGTTGAAACCGATATTGCCATTAGCTCATGACTCTTAATGAGATGTACTGTGATAATGGTGAAGCTCAGCTGAATCAGCAGTGACTCTGAGGCAGGAGTCATTTACATGGGTTTTGAGAGATAAGAAGAGAGTAACTGGCTAAGTGTGATATCCTAAGTAGGCCATATTTAGAGTTAAATGTGTCTGTTGCTAATTCAACTTGTAACATTTTATATTTTGTATATTTTTCCATCCTTTAAAGCTGCACATTTGCACATTAAACATTTGTAAAAAAATAAAAATAAAAAATAACTTATTTGAGCAGTTTAAATTGACAAATAAGGATTTTGAACTATAACTGCAGTTTTCTGCATTTCCATTTATGTACATTGCACATATTCCTCTTTCATATACCTTACCACCCAAAATCGTAATATTCAGTTACTTCTGCAATCAGCAGCTAATACAAAATAATAAGCTTCAAGAACCTTATCTTTGGTAAAATCAAGAGTTTTTGGGGAGACTAATTAAACCAATAAATATGTTTGTTTACATACTGAACAAGCACTTGAGACTACACTGAAATAGTGTTTACTGTATATGCAAAAAGTAAACCAATGGTTTTATCAGCTGCCACATTACATTCTTTGTGAATTCACCTCATAGAGCCTACTTTTGAAACCCAACTGCAGTATGCTGTAAATGTAAAGAATATTTAGTGGTGTTAATTAGCTATTAATGCCTGGTCAGTGTATCCACACCTGTCCCTACTTTCCCTCTCTCTGTGTGAATCCTTGTGACCTACCCCTAATGGAGAAGGACACCCTGCAGGCCACTGTGCAAAGGCCAGCAAATGTGGATGCCTCTCCTCCAAAGGGCAGATCCATGTGTTAACGGAGAGAGAGATCTTCTCTAAAGCCCCGTAGCTTTGAGAAACAGCTGCGGGCAGAAGCACAGGCTCTGTACGGGCTGAGGGGGGCTGCTGTCTTGAGCTGAGAGAGGACTGAGAGGAGCAGACAGGGCTGGAAAGTTGGGCAGTCACATGCTTTGTAATGACAGGAAGAGTCACGAGTGTGATTGAATGCTATCTTTGATGTGAAGATTATGTAATATAAATTTGGATGGGGAAGTTGCAAATGACTTTGAATTAGAGGGTTTGTTTATCTGAACATGAACATTCTGCCGTCATTTACTCATCATCCTCAAGTCGTTCCACATAATATTCATTGCTAAGAAATTCATTTGGACAACTTTCGCAATATTTAGATTTTTAGATTTTCATATAGTTGTATCTCGGCCAAATATTGTCCTATCCTAACAAACCATACATACATGGAAAGTTAAGTAAATAAATAAAAATGTCAAAAATCTGAAGAAAAGAAATTGGCCCTTATGACTGGCTTTGTGATCCAGGGTCACATATCATGTTAATTAGGGTTGTCACAATATTGTATTGGCCATATTTACTGTAAAAATGAATAGTACACATATAATATGACATAATCCAGCGCAATTATGGAACATTAAACTATACGTATCATTCGGTGCATTAAACTCGTGTAATTTGTTTAATTCATACTCGACACTGTTGGGCAGCCTTGTGCAGAAAGTCCACAAGCGAGACTCATAGGAGTAATGAAACAAACGGCTTTCCAGGAAATCTCTCACAGAACACGGACGAATGTGTCCAGCTATAATTGTAGCTGGGAATAAAATGCAGAAAGAAATGTGTGATAAAACAAGGTGAGAATTGACACACAATTACAACAAAATATGATTTACCTGGTTTTTCATGCAGGTATTTTCATATGAATGTATATATTTACATTGTAATGCTAATCGATGTAGCCTTACAAATTGTTACAAATTGAATTACAAATTTCTACAATAAATTATTTTAGTTCACTACTGGTAGATATACAAGAAAGTATGTAATTTATCTGCCTCTATAGCATTAAACAGAGTTGCTATATACTGTAGAGAACAAGGTATTTTAGCAGTTATACAATCAGTAATTTTACTGATTCCGTTTGCTCTAGGTAGTGGTGCAGAATTCTTTTTTAAACCCTGAAGATATGTAATATTTGCACTTTATTTTCTGTTCATATTGTCACTTCAAAATAATGCATGGCAATGACAAACTCAGTCAATGCATTACCTGTCAAGTCCAGACATTTGAAATCCTTTGGACAATAAAACACCAGGCTGCAGTGTGGTGCTGAGCAGCTTTGGCATGAAGAGCATGAGTGGTACAAGATGAGAGTGATGTGGTTAAACAGGCCATGCTGACGTGATGGCAGCTCTCCATTCAGAACAGGGCCTGAGAGGCCAAGGCCACATCCTGGCAGAGCAGGGACACTTTCAATAGGAATATTTAATGAGCCAACCATCATTTCAATCATTTATTTAGAAATTTATATATATTTTTTGATTCAGCGCTAACTTTTTATATATGTGTATCAGTCAATATTTAGTTTTTATTTACCTTTAATTGAGGATTTTTAAAGCAGCTCTATAAATACATAATCAGTGGCAGGAACTCAGCATGGTTCATGCAGGTGCAGGATGCACACGTAACCCTCTGAGACAGCAGTATTTTGTGCTCATGTTTACTCAAGCTTATCTTACACTGTAAAAAAAAATGTGTGCAGGAATGACAACCGTTTCATGCGCAGTTTTGCCTCTATATCTGCTCTGAGTATATCAGTTAAAGGCCGGTCATGTGTTTGAAAGTAAACTTGATCCCAGTAGACCTGGGAAATGACTGAAGGTGTATTAATTGTAACCACCGATAAGGATAAGTCGAGTCTCGATCCTTTTCAGACACTGCAAATACCTGCACTTAAAAGGTACTTTAATGTGCTAATGTGTATCGCATATCAGAAGTCTGGGTGTCTGTGTTCTGGATATGGGATTTATTTATTTTATTTAATTTGTGGACTTATTTTTAGTATATATGGTTCATAACTAATCAAAATTAGTGGATTAAAAAGAAAAAAAACAATTAGCTGTATTTAAAAATAGATAAGCTCTCATTCTAACACCATTAATTTTCCATTCTTCACTACAGCACTGGTTGTCTTGAAGATAGGAGACCCTTGGCGGTTTATTCAGGGCGTCCTGCGTGTAGTTGGACTGCTAAAGAGATTCAAGACGAGAGAGAAGAGGGTGGAAACAGGAAACAGCAGTGGCCGTATCAAAGAAAGGTTAGCAAATACCACACACCGTGCTCGCCGCTGTCCCTGGAGCCCCCGCTAGCCTGTTATCACCCTGCAAAGCAGGGGGGCTTTGAAATTGGCACTTTCCTTCATGTGACAATTGTACCTGCTGATAGACCATTAGATTACTTAGCTATTCACTCATTCACTACCATAGTAACCTTGTGTCGCTTTCCCCTTCATAACAGTGGTTTCATAGAGCGGTTTTACTCACCCACCTAAGTCTTTTGAAAGTGGTATCATAGCAGTTTAAAATGTCCTTTTGGCACCCTGAAATTTTGGAATTGCATATATATATATATATATATATATATTTATATGTGTGTTTAAGTATGGCTGGAGTGAAAAGGTTTTGACTACCTAGTCTCACATTAAATCTACATTTTAGAAATATCATATAACTTTTTTAGTTAATTAGTTGAAATTAAATTAATATTACAATTAAAAAGTCAGGGTGTATGATAAGTAAATAATAAGAAATATAAGTAAATATAAATATGCATTAATTAAATTTGATTTCTTAAAATATATTGTAATATATATTATATAAGAAATATTGATTGCAAACTAGCTCAAATAAATTCTTATATTTATTATATATCTAACGATATCTAACAATTTTGCTATCTGTTTTAATTTAACATTAATTATTAGCAGTTTAATGTGAGATTATTTTGTGTTTCACATACAAAATCTGTATACAATGTAACATTCATTTAATGTTTGAATTTAATATAAGCAATACAATTAATAGAATACTAATAAAGTAGTATTCCATAGTGTCACTATGTATCAAAATTCCTATTTCCCCCTTCATACGTTTGAGTCCTTAAATATTCCTTCATGTATGACAAGGCAACTCAGACCACAGTGGCGGCATAAATATATCCATTCTGTGACAGCGATGGGGTAAAACAACAGAGGACAAACACACATACACAGAGATGAGCTCTCCGCTCATCAGACAGACCGCACACACACTCACTCTCACACACACACACACACACACTGACCACCGCACAGCCAGTAGCTCCCTCTGTTGACCACTGCTGAACTGCAGACTGAAGGGCTGTCCCGGCACACAGCTGCCAACCTGCCTTTGTGTCCCCATCAAGACGCAATACAAGAGCACTGCAGCACTCTCATATGACAGGCACAAACACACACACAGACACACACACACTTTTCAGTCTACTTTCTCTTGCAAGAGACTTTGAGTTTAGGAATTTGAGGAAGCAGAAGCAGATGTTTGAAAAAATATTTGTTCACTTTAAAACTTAAAGCTTGATAACAGTATATATTTAGGAATGTATGCAAGTGTACATGCGTGTAAGTTGTCTTTAAGTTGCATTTAGCATTTTTTTATTGTCCAATGCACAAATACACAATCAGTCAATGTTAAAAAAAGCTTGTTTTCCCAAGCTCACGTACAATACCTTTTATTATATAATTTACATCAATTAATTTATTTACTTATTTATAAACACACACACACACATTGTAATATAGTATTAAAAAATTACCTATTAAAATATGTAAATTAAATATGTATATACACACACCCACAGAGCATTTTTAGTACAACTCTTTAATTTTTTATTCAATTACCTATTCAATTGCTCTATTTTTAAATTATGTTATGAATATAGAAATAAAAACAGCATCACATTTACGCTCTGTTTTTGTTTGTAATAAGCTTCTCCGCTCAGCCTGAGCGCTTTCACTCTGAGACGCCCTGTGCTGACCCGAGTGGCTACAAATAAGCATCTTGCCTCTTGAATTTATTACAGCCCAATTTTTGACAAGTTGATTTTAAACAACTCCAGCGGCGGCTGCATTGACTGTATGGTCGGCGGCTGGTCGGCTGACATGTGACCTAAGTGAACTTGCCCTCCCCTATTGACTGGCGTGATTGATGCTCCACCGAGCTAGCCCTGATAATTCTTAGCCACATGTCAACAGCCAGTGACCAAAAGGGTCATCCCTGTCTTTAACATTTCACACACACAAATAAAAAATGCACGCACGCTCTCACGCCCACGTACTCGCACACAAACGCTTACAAAAGCCAGACTGGAGTCTTTTCAAATCCATTTTGAGACTTTGCATACCCGTCCTTGCTAGCGCCTAATGCGTTTTGTTTTTACATCTCAGAGCTCGTCTTTCAATCTGCCGGCTTGTGAATTGAATGCTCGTCTGTCTCTGGTGGCAGAACGGGATTCGGTTTGAAAGCGAGACGCGGCTCGTTGTAAAACACACACCGTCTGAACAATAGAAGCAGAAGCGCTGTGCTAAAACTGCTAATGAAAAAGATGGGCAGCTATTGACACATATCGACAGCCGCTGCAATCAGCGCAGACTAGTCGTGCATACTTAAATTCAAATGTATTCAGCCGGGCAGCAGGGATTAAAGGCTGTTAATGACAGCTTGTAGTAGCGAAGCCAGGCTCAATTCTGAATAACTTTGAGCTGCTAAGAGCGCACTGTTGTTATGCTTAAAGTTCATGTTGTTAGCATGTTGCTATCACAATCAGATTTACTGAGTGACAGAAGTTTGGAGTGATGCTTTGGGTCTTTCCAGCCCCACATGGCCAGTTTTTGGGGGTTACAGCCGCCCATACAGCGTAGATATGGAAATGTGACCTAAAGGGGGGGGGGGGGGGTCTGTCAAAAGCGGGCTGGCCACTGTAATTGAATCAATACATCCGGACACAACACTGCACCCCTGCTGTGAAACCTAAATGAGAAAAAAAAGCACGCCAGCAGTGAAAACCCCCAAAAAACTTAGCTTTCAGGTTTGATTCACTTTAACCTCTTTCTTTAGATGCTTTTCAGGCAAGACTATGCTTTTCAGTGTGTCCATCTAACTGATTTCCTCTTTTTTTATTTGAACAGTCTCAGTGTGCATCTTAGTTCCTCAAGTATGAGTGCTGTCTGTTAGCTCCACGCTCTGGATTTGATCTACGTGGATCTTAATATGAGGAATGTTTGTTGGTCTCATGGGACCTGAGTGAGCACAGGTATCCCTCCTATCTGCATTCAAACATAACAGCGGTTCCCGTTCCCCTCATAATCTTCGTTTCCGTTTGTCATAGTGCAATTAAAACAGTTTCAAATGGCAGTCGGCTGCCTGTCGTTTCCAGGCAGCACTTTGAAACCGCTGCTTTAGTATTTTTTAATCATGTGCCTTGTTTTTTGTGGTGCAAAGATTGCAGAGACTGTACATTGTTTAAAAGCAGACAGATGAATAAATTAAGCAAATGTAACTTTCCAAGTGTGAGCGTGTGTGTGTGTGTGTTGTGGTAGGAAACAGTGGAGTGTTATTTCAAAACTCCTTTGTTAGACCCAGAGTGTCCTTCAGCAATGGCAACACACTCCCATGTAATAAAAATAATCTTCTAGCCGTCTTTTACACTTCTCTGGAAACAAAGTTGCATGATTCTGATCGTTCAAACGCAGTTGCTTTTCTTTTTTCTGCCCATCTGTTATTCAAAGGGAAAAGCCATAATTTCACTCAGTCGTTTCTATATGTGCCATATCAAGCTTTTTCTTTCTTTGTACAGTTTAGAAGTAGATCTAATTTCCCCCGAAAGATATTAGTTTCAGTGATGTGTGCGTTGCATTGATCTGCGCCTCTTTATTGTTGATGTGCATCTCTCATTCGATATATCTTACTCTACACAACGCACCTGCTGCCTACCTGAGCATTAATAGCTGTTCATACAAATGTGTTATTTAAAAAAAAAAAACAGACACACAGATATTTTGTGAAAACTTGAAATAAGTTATTAGAATACACACTAAAATTTTGTATAAACACACTATATTTATTGTAGCATTATTTATGGATCTATTAAGGTCAGTTTGACTACTTTGTCAGTTATTACTATTATTTTCATTGCTCATTAATTAATTAATTAATTAATATATTGTACTTTTTTTTATTTAACATAAACATCTTCATACAAATATGGTGTTTTTTTATTTTAAATATTTTCCTAAATGTAGTTTTAAGTAATGACAAAGACAAAATTAATATTTTTAATTAATTAATTAATTTAGTAGTAGTAGACGTAGTAATAGGAGTACTGCTATTGTTATGTAAAGTAAAAGAAAAACACAATTTATTAAACATTTGACTTCTTTGTAATTTTTTAAGAACTGTTGAAAAAAATAGACTTCATGTTTATTAACACTATTAAAAAAGCAGCTCGTATATGAGATTCAGTGAACAGGTTTAGTTCAGTTTCACCGAACCAAGACACGCATTTTAAAGAGACGTCTGCCTCCAAAATCCCTGCAAGTTTGGAATATGAAAGACGGTCAGATGCAATTTCCGTGGCGGCGTGGTGGGGCAAGCACAATGGTTTGTAGGCCGGTGCGGCTCCTGAATTTTCTTATCAGTGGGGAATTGCGGTGTGCTGAGATGCCAGCAATATCTTCCCTGCTGCTGCTGGAAATGCAGCGAGCCTGTGACATGCGCGTAAACATACACACGTACTTGCGAACGGTGCGCGCCGGCAGCCTGGATGCCCCGCAAATGTGGCTCAATCATTCTAGAACAAAGGGGTGCCTTTGATCTTTCCTCCGCTTTTTCTCGCTGTAGCTGTCAGTGATGTGGTCACGGTAGCATGTGTCCACTCCCTCACTTCCACATTTGCTGTGATGGGCCGCTGTTATGTTGTTGCGGTGGATTGCAGCAGTTTTTCACCTCTGCATCACCGCTATTTCCACTCACTTAAAAGTATACGATAACATTTGCAAGCCCGAAAAACGACATTTTTTCAATTCAAAATTAACAGTGTTTTTACATTTGTTTATAACACTTTTAATTTTTTTAATGTTCCCTGTGCAGGTGTATGAAGGAAACGAATGAGCATGCAAACAGAGGCGGATGCAAAGCGAACAGCAAGCGGCTTCATTCACAATGTTTTGTATCAACAAAGTGAGCGGTTTTATCTGCGCACTTGACAGCGCGAGCCGATAAGCATTGCTGAGGGAGAGACGCGGGCTGCTTCTTTAAACCCTCTCTCACCCCCACTTTCCCTCTCATTACACCACTCCCCCTCCCTCCTTCTCTCTCTCTCTCTCTCGCTCGCTCTTTGTCTTTCCCCTCCCCTCTCTCCCCGCTCCGTCTCTCTGTGGGCGCAGACACTGTCCTGTCTCACTCCAATTGGCTGGGAAGCCACCAATCTGCCGTCCGGGAGGGCCGGGGGGACTGCATATGCAAAGCCCTGCTTCATATTAATGAGCAGCAATCGTAGCTTTAAGTCCTTGATTAGAAGAGTGCAAGAGCTTTTGGTCCCAACTGGCTGTGCCTATAGGCTGTCACCGGGAGAACGGTCCTGTTAATTGCACTGCTCAGTCACGGAAGGGAGAGAGAGGAGGAGGAGGTACAGAGAGAGTGAGAGAGAGAGGAGCGGAGACAGAGAAGCCAGAGAGAAAGAGAGAGAGAGAGAAAACTTTAATTTATAGAAGAGGTTTGCTCAAACGATGATCGCAGAGCGCACATGGATTCGGTAGAACTTTCGCTCCCTGAGTGTTTTTCCCTGCACTCCGAACAACAGTAGGTACATTTTCATTTCTTCTACTTCTACTTGTGTGTCCGGTTAGACTGTTTGTTTTGTCCGTACAGTTCCTGTCCTGGTTTGTTTGTGTGTTTATGTGTGCATGTGGTCACCGTGGTCCTTCTTGTCAAGGTTGTTTTCGCTGTCAGGTAGCGTCTGGAGCCGAGTGCGCGTGCGGACGTACGTTGTGTTGGTAGCTGACGGCTTATCCACTATTACAGCAATCTGTGTCCGCTTTGACAGGACAGAGTGTGTTATGTGTAAATCATTAGGAGTGCGTGGTGGAAAAAACAACATATGAGACAGAGAGTGTGCTAAGGGAGGAGGGAAGACGAAAGCCATGGGATAGACAGGAGAAAACGGTTTTAGGTGGCTTGATATGCAGACCGGTCGCACAGCATGTGGCTCGCTAAATGTATTAAAGACGGTGTGCTGGAGAGAGAGAGAGAGGGAGGGAGGGATTGAGTGCACGGGGCACGAGCGGACCGTCCAGGAGCCGGCAGAGAGAACAGCTCCTTAGCTTCATATGTATCCCTGTCCCGCTCACTTCTGTCAGCGCAGAGCAAGGAAACATGAATACGCTGATTTAGATGTCAGCTTCTGCACTGGCTGACTTTTACTGTTTTAAATGCCTGCTATTTTGTTTAGCTGTTTTTAGTTAAAATCATGTGAGATAGCAGGTAAAAATGTGAGAAATATAATTCAAATAATATTTATATTGGTCCATAAAAAAATCATTTTATAAAATAAATTAAAATCCTGTAAGTCATGTGTATTTGTAAAACATGCGTTATGTAGTAAGTCTTTGCTTTTTTAATTTGTCAAAATAGTGATGTGGCAGAACAAGTGCACGTACAAGTTTGATTAAAGAAAAACAGGCTGTGAACTGACAACACCTACAGTACATAAAAAAATAAAAAAGGCAATGATAAAGGTCAGAAAGATCACAAACAGGTAACCATCCTTGTCTCCTAAACCTTTAGCCACCGTCCTGCAAAAATCAACACACAAGCAGCTCAACTTCAGCCTGAAAGCCATTTATAAACACACCTGAAGAATCCATGCTAACGTAGTTGTGAAAGTGAATTTATTTAGTGATGCAGATTTACAATATTGCATGCTAATGGAGTGACAGCAGTGGTGTGGATGTGTTGGCACACACCCTGCACAGGATCATTAGATTGACTGGATTATTCAGACTCATGAAAGCAAATTCAGAGATAAGAGTGTCGGTTCCTCACAGCCTTTTAGCCATTTGGCGCTCGCTCGCTGTTTGATCTTTATTTTAACACAAATTGACTACTGAGATTCTAATTAGTGTATTAATGATGGTAATAACAACAAGTGCTGGTTTAGCTATTATCATAATTACTGACTCTCACTGTCTGCATGTACATTTACATCTGCACGCTCATTTTAATATTTACATTCACGGTTGGAGAGCGTGTTTCTATGTTTTTGGATTATTTTAATTATAATGGGATTCTTTATAAATTATTATTAATACCCTTATTATTATTAAGGTATATAGGATATCTAAATGTCTATTGTTTGTTTTATTAAAAAAAAAGATTTAAAAGCAGTTTAATTTAAAAATGTAAAAACAAATAGATGTTGAAATAAAATTTAAATTACTTTTATGCATTATACATATTTTTTCAAATGACTTTTTTTTACATATGTGGTGTACAACTTTGATTGTTCAGCGTGTTTTCAGTTTTGCTTAACGAATGAATGAGGACGTTTTAATAGACTTCAATATTCACGTGAAGAAATTCATGCAGCTTCTCAAAAGATTGTCTTTAAATCACATGCATGCTTTTCTGCTGATTAAATTTTTTTTTTCTTTTTTAAAACA
The DNA here is from genome assembly GCA_032359235.1 of Enteromius mattozi. NCBI lineage: Eukaryota > Metazoa > Chordata > Actinopteri > Cypriniformes > Cyprinidae > Enteromius > Enteromius mattozi. Next base: position 11,227,647 of record JAUMHE010000069.1, on the reverse strand, counting down.
TTCTGTGCATTTCTAGAATGTACGTGTGTAATAAAAAAGAAACAATTTTTAAGCAAAAAGGAGAGGAAGAAAATTACATCAAAGCTTAATGCTTGACATTTTTTAATTTGACCAGAAGCAAGCAGTCAGCTTTTTAAAGGCAATGGAGTGTGAATGTCCAGTGGAAAGCGCAGGTGTCATGTGTGTAAAATCACTGCTGGACTCTGCAGTGGGCTGAATAGTTCAGCGCAGAATCGTGCAGAAGGTGTCTGAGCGTTCACTCATGCATGTTCAACCTTTTGTCGCTTTTGCAGATGATTTTAAAACACCGAAACCCCCCTGTGGCCCTTGAAGAAAACTTGATTTTGCGTTTTCTCTACACACGTTTGTACTCCCTTCTCTCTCACTCTCTCTTTTGCGAGAGGCGAATGAAACCCCAGAGGCTGGGATCAGCAGGAATAAAGAGAGATTGTGTAAATTAAATTCCATTTAATCTCCTTATAAAATCATTTACTTAATTCATCTGTCAAATGATGTCAATATGCACAGCACAGATTTATTTATTCTGCCATGTGTGCGGTGTGTGTGTGTGTGTGCGTGAGGAGGCCTTTGTTGCTGTTCAGTCTTGATTTGGCTCCATCCCATTCCCCTGTGTGAGAGGTGTCGTGGCTCGTCCTGGATGTCTTTCTCTTTCCGTGGCCCCTTGTCGATTACTGTCTGGACACTCTTTGTCTTTACGCTGTCCTGCTTATTGGAGACAGAGCATTGCCACTTCCCCTTATTTGAAGGGGTCTGAGGCATTCCAAGGGTAATTAACTCCAGTTAAAAGAGAGCCCCCTCCCTCCCGGCCCCTCCAGCGGCCTGTCATTCAGGAGAAAAGAGAGGCCGGGGGGGGGGCGTAAGAAAAAAAGGGAAGCTATATTTTTGCCCTTTTGTTAAAAAGTGCAATAAGTGGCCCGTCGGACGGACGCACACACTCGTGTGAAACGCTCGCACGCAGGTGCCACGCACATGAAAACACGGGAGCGCGAGAGCCTGATGATGCAGTTGTCAATTTGTGTGATTTATGCATCAATCCATCAGGATTTTCCGAACGCACTGCGGCGATTTTTACGAGAAGTTGAATAAGGGTTTTAACAGGGCTCACGCCAGCTGAGACTCGCTCGATTGCTTAAAAAAATGACCCATCGGCATTAGCTATTACACCAGAATGTGCTTTATTCTCTGCAATTTTTAGACCTTGGTTTCCCGTTTGCTTCTGTCTTTATTTTGTGGATGATTCGGCCTGCTAAGAGAGAGGCAGAGCAGGCGCGGGCTGGCTGAGAGCCTGTAGGATACAGTTACAGCAGGTCAATAGGGAGTGTGGTCACTCCAGAAGCAGGAGGGTCCACGAGGGCTAGATAAGGGTGTAAAAATAGTGCTTTTAGCCACTGCGTTTTCCACTGGCTCCCAGCAGACTCACCGTTTGTCTCCCGGCATGCGGATATAGCTTTTCTGAATCTGTTTTCCCTTACTCTTTAGTTATTTCTCAATAGAAGATGCATTGCAATAAATTAATGTGCCTTTTGTGTGCTGGTTTTGTACTTTAAAAATATATTAGTTTAAAATAGTTTTAGAAGTAGGTTAGTAAATAGTTAGAATATGAGATGAAAATTAGCATGGCATTTATTTTTTTAGTGATAGTGGCATTTACATTTGTTTGTGGTTATTGTGTGTAAACACAAGAACATTTATATGTACAGGATGTTAGACCTTTAAGGCGGTAAAGTTTCTTCAGTTCTACTGGTGTGAATCCGTACTGATTTTTGAATCCCTTTTAGCTTCATTGGTCTTCAGTGAAATTGTGAAATTGTGTTGGTCTCGTAACAGAGAAAGGGAAATGAATCGCCCAGCTGGGTGACGGATGACAGTGAAATATTTCTCTGCGCTTTCTCCTGTCATACATCACGTGTGTGTGTGTGTGTGTGTGATGAGATCAGATGATGCTTACCATGTAAGGCCTGACTCCTTCCAGTCAGCTGTGGAGAGTTTCTGGAGGCTGTTTTCGCTGAATTTCTACACTGTTTGGATATTGGAATCATTAAAATTTCTATTATCTCATGTTTGACATCAAATTAAAATAAGTCAGCCAGAATATTTAAACAAAGTGAGTTATTTCAAAACATTTTGATGAAAATCAGTTTTATTGTTAATGCACTTCGCCGGATTGTTTGTAAAACACTTTTAAGCTTCTCTAGGCTTGCAAACATATGTATTAATATCTATACACACACCTTCAGGCCAGTTTTTTCCCTTAAATAAACCAGAATGATGAAATCCTTGGAGAAAGTGCTACATTTGAAATTCAAATGCCGCTAAATCAAGCCTGTGTATGTCATTTTCCTCAGCACTTTTATGTACATTATCTCGCCGTGTTTGCTTAACATGACTTTTTAAAACCTGTTTAAACGTGTCCCCGTGGAAACGCTTAGGCAAACAGAAGCTATTGTTGCTTTTTCATCTAGAATGCGAAATTTCTTGACTTTGAGTTAATTCAAACGAGTGTTATTTCTGCCCTGCTGTAGATTATCAAAGCGATCCTGATGGGAGGCTTTTGAACAAATCTGCTTATGTGCGGTAATTTTTTCCAGACAGGTTGCGGATGTACCTGACTGCAGCCTATAGCACTGTTTGAACTCACATGTATCTGCAGATAGCAAAACAGAATTTTTGGCGTGCTTCGCGGGATGTAAGAGTAGACCTGTGCATGTCTGTGTGACGTGTCAGACGGGTGTATTTGCGCTTCATAGCTCCGTTCTTGTCTGCTCCCAGCCCCTGTTGCGCGGGCGAGCGGCTGCATTCCCGTAGAGATCCGCGTGCTTCCAGGCTGAAGCGCCCGCACGCGCTCCATCATATTAAAGCTGACAGTCCATCTGCCGCGTGGCCGGCCACGCTGCCTGTGCTGCCCCTGCGTGCGAGGCCCGCGTTTAATTCCACCTGTCCTGTTCTTCAGCCTTCAACCCCCAAAGGTTAAATCACATGCTCGTCAACGTACAATAACAAGAAACCCTGCTGACACGGTTTAAAGCCACCACCGGTGGTGTCTGTGATACGATAGCACTAACAGTGTGGCATTTAATAGCAAAAGCTATTATTAAGGAGCTAGATGTAAGTCTATTTTGGTGTTTTGTGTTTGTAAGCGTCTCTGCATGTGTAAATGTTTAAGGCGTGTATGTTTGTCATGTATGTATGTTTTAGCTGGTTGGACTGGGTAATTAGCAGGGTATAAGTAACCAGTCGTGTGAACTGTCAGGAAGGAGTGAGAGACAGAGAGATATAGGCATGGCATTTACCGTGCATGGGGCGGCCGTTCCTGCATAAGGAAGAATGGCACCTGTCTAATCAATCAGACCCCCACTATTCACAGATGGAATAGCAACACATGAGTGAGTCGCAGAGCATGGCTGCAACACACACACACACACACACACACACACACACTTGGCTTAATTCAGCTCATTGTCCTGCGTGTTAATCCTTGTCCGCATGGATGCAGTACTTAGGCGTTTTGACAGTAGCGTGAAATGGGCTCAGGTAGATCCCTATAGATTCATTCTCTCCTCTAGAAGCGCCTGTTTCTCCCACTGATCTGAAGTGACACGTTTTAGCTGTTACTCTTGTTTTCATTGTTTGATCAATCTTTTATTTCTAAAAACCTTTTAGTTGTTTTTGTTTTAACAACAACAATAATAATAATAATAATAATACATTTAATGAATGATAAAAATGGTTGTTATTATTATTATTAAAGTAGTAAATACTAAAAGGCAATTTTAATATATTTTAGTTCAATTGAATCAAAGTAATTCAGTGTTAGTATAATATTTATCTATTTTTAATTGTGACTTTAGGAGGATGACTAGAGTTTATCATTCAGGCACCACTACATGATTTTGATGTGTATTTATTTATATTATTTATTTGCATTTTTATATTATTATTTCTTTTTCATTTGTTTTTATCTTTTTTCTTCATTTATTTTCTTTGTCTTTTCTTAAAAAATTCTATAGATTTCTTCTCATTTCTTTGCTTTTTATTTCTTTTGTTATTTCGTGCAATTATTCATCCCTAAATAAAGTAAAGAAGCGAGTAAAAGATTAATGTGATGTGCTGTAAAAATGTACAAATTTAAGGAAACATTTTGACTGTGCTCAACAATCCAACAATCCTGCCCTAATTAATTTCCCTATATTTGCATAAACTATTTTACTGTACACACTCAGCCCACAATTACCATGTTATTTACATAGCTCTGTCACAAATGCTGTTCTGAAATATCAGCCGTATTTTAGCATTCTAGATGAAATAGATATTTTGTTTTCTGCAAGTGTTTAGCGAATGACTGAGAAAAATGTGTGTGTTTGTATATGTCCGTGTGCACGTGCATGTCTTACTGTGCATGTTTTATTATGTGTTGTGCTGTTTACTTTAATTTAAACATTTAAGATGATCTTAAATAAAGAGATTTTATATGCTTGAAATGCATATAAATATGCTTAGAAAATGTATTTACTGTTGTGTTAATGTACTTTTTTACATGCAAACCTTCCTTTCTGATTTCTTTTCAGATGTTTAATATTGTGCCACTAAAGTCAAAGAGTGTATTGGCTTTTGATGTAATTTTCATCCTTGTTTGCTGCTAATGATGCGTCCTGTTATATACAGCATGGCCTGTGTACACATCTGACAGAAATGAAACAAAAAAAAAATATTGCATCCCAGTAGTTAATGACAGATATTTAATGCCGCTAGCATTGGGAGTGCAGTAGTGTAAAGTCACGTTAAAGAGAGTTGAGAGAAACAGGAGTGTATCAGGCCGTGTGGCGTGTGTGATGCTGGAGCTTATCGATTCCGCTGCTCACTCGCCCAGAACTAAAGCCAACACATTACGTGTGTGTGTGTGTGTGTGTGTGTGAGTGTGTGCGTTGCTTTTTTCCACTAAGCTCTGACTGGCTCACCAGCCTCACACACACTCACACGCACAGCACATGCTGTTCTGCCTACTGTTTGTGAGGTAAACACACACTCTGAAGTGTATCACTTCAGAATTAACTCTCAAATTAGCAATGATTGCGACAAAATAGATTTGACAATAGCTAATGTTATTCAAAACACACGAATGCTCCCTGAATTTGTATTTCCCTGAATTTGAGAAATTGATTAGGCCTCTAAATATTGCATGATTGAAACTTTTGACACATTAAGCTGAAAGCACACGATTTTTTAGAAACCAAAAAAAAAAATGAAATAGACATTAGGCGAGAAATGCCTAAACTTGATCACAGACAGATAGAAGAGGCGGATCGACAGAAACGAACACGAGAGCATTCTTCATGGCTGCGTTCTCTCAGACAGCCGCTGAAGCACAGCATTAGTTGAGTGATTAGTTTCATCAGTCCGAGTGTGGGGACAGTTGGGGGTTGTGCGGCTCTAATGACATTGAACGTGTTTGCTGAGTTGGAACGGAGAAGGAGAATTAGGGGCCTCCTCTGTTAATTAGAGAGTGTGGCAGACTCACACACTCAGCCGCACTGCCTGTGGCTCGTACCACTTCACTTCCTTTGCTCTCCAGTGCTTAACTTTAATCGTACAAAATCCACAGTTTGGAATCTTCAAAAAATGAGCGTTTCATCCTTGATGGAAAGCTCATTGTTTAAGCCGAGAACTTAAAGTGTGTGTTAAAGTGCGCAGGTGTTTTTCTAAGGTGCTTTTTGTGGCCTCAATTAATTTCCATAAGTTTGTATAAAGATTTTGCTGTACTAACACACAGCCGAGGGTTATTTACATCTATTAAGTCTACAACAGACACTCCTGAATCAGTCTTTTGTTTACTTCTGAGGCGTCTTTGAATGTTTATTATGTGATTTATTTTTTTATGTGATTACCTGCAGTAGAGATTTGATTAATAAGGACGTCTATCTTTGTCCTTGAAATGCCGGAGTTTAGCAAATAAACTGGCATACGTCAAAACATTCCTCATTCGTTTATACGATTATTTCTCAAGCAGTTCTGCCCCCTCTGATTCAGAGGGTCCCGTAAAGCCACGGGCTCTCCCGCCCTTATGTGTACAGGGGCCATGGGCATGCGTTGATCTCCCTGATTCTTCCTTTTATCTGCCGACACCTCAGACTTGTTAAAACTGCGGCCGGTAGAATGATGAGTCTGCGCATTAAAAACGTCAAGGCCAGTTTCAATTAACGCCTGGCATTAACAAAAGAGCCCGTCTTTACCCTCTTCCGATCCTCAGCGGAGATGCACAGTTACAGCCGATCCATTGAAGAATGCCGGTCAGGAAAGAAGGAATATTTTCTCTCACAGAGTGCCGAGCTGCGTCACTGTCTGTCAGCAGTTAATGGCTCAATGGTTCTTTATCAGAATTCCTCAGTCCATCTCACTGACCCTCGTTTTTATTCCTTTTCTTGCTCTCCCTTTTGTTGTAGAATGAATTTATCAAAGGCCCAAGTTAATAGCGAAGATAAGTACGCCAAATGCGGCGCTTGGAGAACACAACAGCAATACGACATCGAGGCCAGTCACATGCGTGATGCACATGCTCTATATAACCAAAGGTAAGGAAAGGACCAAAAATAGTGTCATCAAAAGCCAAAATCAGTTCTGGTGATGATTCTTTTATTATTTGTTTGTATGTTTGTTTGTGTTTTGCTTGCCCAGCTATTGTTTTTCCATGCTTGCTTCATTCAAGTCAGTGTCTTAGTCTAGTTCATCCAGTGTTTGTGTGTGTTGTCGACTTGCAGGATGTAATTTCTGCATGTTGTGCCCATTGTGTGCTGTAAACCTGGTCCTAGGCTGTTCCCTGAGCTTATAAATGTTCATTTTCATTTGTTTTATATCTCAGTGTTTGTGTGTTGAGAGATAGATAGATAGATAGATAGATAGATAGATAGATAGATAGATAGATAGATAGATAGATAGATATGCTCAGATGGAGTATGTGGATTGGGAAAGTTTATGTTGAGTTTATGGGTATAGGTTGGAGAGGTTGCGGTTGTCGCCCCCTCCAGATGCAGAGGAATGTGTTAAATGCTTCAAGGATTCCGATTAGCATATAAATTTAGATGTATGAAGATCATTGCTCCGATCACGAGTCAGTGAGTTTTATCTAGATTTAGTGGGGGCTGATTTGCGTATAAAATACAGCCAGATGTGACCAGTTAAGAGTCCTCACCAGGCCCTTCTATCTCTCTCTCTCTCTTTCTCTCTCTCTCTCAGACCATCTTCTGTAAAATGTCTTTGTTTGACTGTTGTAATTTCAGGTCATTTATGGTTATTACTTTAGAGGTTACGGAAGGGTCAGAGAGAAAAGTGCTTTCACTTCTTTGATTTATTTTCAAATGGTATATTTTATTTTCTCTGATATATTAATTTTCAATAACATTTCTAGTTTTATTTATTTATTTTTGCAAAAATATGCAAATGTGGAATGTAAGTTAACGCTGTAAACAAGTGAATTGTTTCTGATGTGTATTTCATTAGAAATAGCATGAAAGCATTGTATATATGGTCTCATGTTGCTTTAAATACTCAGCTTCCTTGTTTTTGGAGTTTAGTTAGGTGTGTGTGTCCTAGGGCAAGATTTTTTGGAGATTTACGCAAGCCTTTTAAAAGAAGGTGACTGTGCTTTGATGGGGGCCCTCAAATGTATTACATGGATTGGATTTGGGACAGGTTAGTCTGGGTCAAACCAATTAGGCTCCATTCGCATGCAAGAAGTCTTCTCCACTTTAAGCCAATCAGGATCACGTTACTGGCGTAGTCGGAGCTTGTGGCTTTCGGTGGACAGGCCATACAGTGTCACCCCATGGTCGCAGAACAGTTTAAATCCTTGTCTTTATTTGTTTCGAAGGGCTAATGCTAATGCTAACAGGCATGTCAAACACATTCACACACACACACACACACCCACACCCAACAGAGAAGGATGTTTCACTATCAGCTGTATCCAAAGATTTGAGGTTAGTCACGCATAGATACACACACATGTACGCCTGCGAGCGAACAATCTTACGACGATGGCTGTAGATTCATGTAATACACAAACTCAAGCTGTTTTCAGTTCAGTCAATTAAGATTCACACAGATTTGAGGGGAAAGCTTGTATTAATAGACTAGTGCAGGGGATCTTTGGGAGCCAGGAGAACTTTGAACGCTCGTGGAAGTCTGCTCGGATAAATAAATCCCTTTACTGGAATAGACGGACACCCACCTTCAACACTTCCTCCCACACATGCACGCACCTTCCTCTGATAAGTCTCATTTCAGAGTGGAGTGAGTGAGACAGAAGCCTGGTCCTGGGGTCAGGGGAAAAACCTCTCCATCTGCTGGTGAGCTGTTACCCAGATGCAAGCCATTTCCCAGATAAACGGAATCAACTGATTTAGCTCCTCGGCCTCTGTAGGCACTGTTTTATTTATATGATCAAATACTCGGAAAATGATTAATTTGTCAAGGGAGCGACTTGTTACTGTAAATTTAGCGGGTTGTGTAATAAACTAGATTGCCTTAAACGCAGATGGGAAATGAAGGGCTTTTGGGTGGAGTGTGCGGGGTGAAGATTGGATTGAATCGCAGGTTTATAACTGGGAGGATTATTAGACTGAGGTGTTTTATATTGTGTTAAAACTTACAATCTTTCAGCAGTCTCAGGGACGAATATGATGCGCTGGGGTACTTGTTAGAAGTAGATGGATGCTGATTTTATTGAAATAATGTTCTACAAATTGATAAGGATCATATAAACTGGAATATATATATATATTGTTTTTTTTTACATAATTTTTTTCTAATATCTAATATTATCTTTGAATTTAATTTAATGACAACAAAATATTCATATCAGTGTTATATTAGTATCATTAAGATACAGTTATAGGTTTAATTATTTTTACTTGTTTATTTATTTTCATTTTAGTATTAAAGTTTTTGTAATTTTGATGTGTTTTTGTGTTTGTGTGTGTTGTGTATGTTATATACTTACATTTTTGTTTTAGTTATTTTAGTACATAAAGTTAAATGAAATTAAAATGAGAAAAGTTGCTTTGGCAACAAACTCAATTTTAAAACATTATTTTTGTTTCAGTTAACAATTTGTTTTAACATTTTAGTTTATTTCAAGTAAATATTTTGTTAATGGTTTTAATTTTTGTTTTAGTTATGTATAATATTCCTGATTTAAGATACATTAATTTTTTTATAATACTCATTAGCAGTACTTAATCTAAACATAATGCATTTATCATTATTCCTATTATTTATTTTAAATGTTTATTCAGCCATATCTTTTTATTTATGTATCATTATATATTGCATCTATCATATGTTTTATCTATTATTTTGGGGATAATTATCTATATAATTATTATTTTGTGTGTGTGTGTGTGTGTGTGTTTAAATATAGTAAATATATAGTAAATTAGATTAGTAAATATATATATATATATATATATATATATATATATATATAGTTAATTATTATTGTCTCAGACAACCATAATGAAGGAAACAGCATTGCTGTGATGTTCTGTCAGGGAAGGTAGAATGATGTTACTGTCTGTGCCATCAAAGCATCAAAGATGCTGAAAAATGGTTTGACTATTTGTGCCTCTTCTTTCACCCTAATGAAAGTGTGCCTGCAGACATATACAGTGTTTCGTTCGGGGTTGGGGACGGGCTCCGTGCAGAGAGAGAGAGAGAGTGGCAGAACGGGTATTACAGAGGTAAACCCGATTATGGGCGGAATGTGAATTAGATTTTGTAACAGATGGTGGTGTTGAAAATTTAAGATGCTTTGCGGCAGGGGAAGGCGACAGCAGCTCGGCGCGTCTCCATGCGAGCGGGGGTGATAGACAGCTATAACTCAGGACAATCCTGCCTTGACAGCCAATTTCAAGAATCTGATCTGGTTAAAGACGTGGCTTTCACCGGTTCACTCACCAAAAAACAACCACCATTTCTCTCTCTCTCTCCCACCCCCCCTCCCTCTTTTTCCCGCTCTCAGCACCTCTTTTACACGCTTGTCATATTTCATGGAATAAAATCCTCTTTAACCATCTGTTTAATAGAATGTGTTTTTAATCTCCATTTTTTAACTCCCGTTATTTTTTTTATTATATTTACGTGCAATTTCATTTCTTTGAGACTGCGGCTCATCCTCGCTTATCTGCTCTCATGTCCTGTTGGGGTTGAATAGATGGGTGCTGCGCTCCAACAGCGGTAAAGCAGTGATTTTAGGCATATTGCTTATTGAAAAATGCCAAAGCTTATTTGCTCTGCCCTGTTCTTTAGGGCCTGTCACTGCTGAAGAAGCAGACGTTCGCTCTTAACCGCAATAACGTCAGATAATGAAATAATGATCATGTCAAACTTCACAAATCCCTGTTTTTGTTTTCAAACTCTAGTTTGACCTCCTACACTGACAGCGATTCGACTAGACTGACCTTTTTTGCTAAATTTTGAACATATATGTCTTATTTATTTTTTACATTTATATGCATGTAAGTGTGTGTGTATTTACGTGTGTTGTTTGTGCTGTTGAGAGGGACATCTTACCTGATAAAGCAGAACACTTATCTGCCCGCACAGGAAAATGACCTAAATCATCAAGATTTTCATCTACGAGTTTGCCAGGGTCTGTCAAACACACACACGCACACATACACATACACAAACGTGACTCTTATCAGGTTTGGGCATCTTAACCCTGTATGTTGTCAGTGAACAAGAGAGAACAGAAAAAAGCCAATGTCTTTTTTGAAGATTTTAATTTGAGACTTAAGCTTCTTTTTTTTTTAACAAGATATAAATATACATTCTTATCTTTCTGCATTTAGAATATTGTATTAGGAGCTTTGCTAAGGGCTACTGGTTGTCCTGTAGTATTTATTACACAGCAGAGTGTTAGCTCCTCATCTCCACTGGCCTGCCGCTGGCATTTTAACAGCAGCTCGCTCCATTGTACAAATGTGTTTTTGCCATTATCACATTGATTGCATGTAATCAGAGGTGTTATTTTGCAGGCGTCCATCGACAATGAAGTGAATTACTACTTTCCAACCCAGTAATGTTATAACAATTGATCTGCCCATACAGCCGGAAAAGGCAACCTGTTTCACATGTCTGTATTTCTCATGCGGGAACAAGTGTAATCAGTATCCTGTCAGTGCAATAGCAGTTCAGTTCCCGTTTAATAAGGTTTAATTGAATATCTCACAGCTTTCTCTAGAGAAAACGTGCCTTTAAATGTTTAGCAATGCAGTTTAAAATGATTTGTATACTTATTTATTTAAAAGAATGGAATGATTTAGGGTACAAAAACAGAATCTAATTATAATTATTATTTTTAGTATATATAATCAGCATCAAATGTTGAATTGAATTATTTTTAATACATTTACAATTTTTATTTGGTATGTCACACTTTTACCTTTTTACTTTTCCTTACATTTGTACTGTTTACTTTATTACAGAATATTTTTTTTCTTTATACAAAATCCTAAAACATATAGGTTTAAATAATAAAATATAGTCCCAGACTTTTTTTTTTGACCCCACAGTATATGCAAATCCAAAAGTTTTTTTTTTCTGAAACATTTTTCCCTCTCATCCAGTGGTATATGCATCTAAACAGTCAATAGCTATCATGGGCAGTTTTGTTTCAGCGTTTAGCAGACTGTGCTGCCTCCAGCTATCCGTGATCACACAGACTTACTGCTTCCGGCAAAGAGAGAGAGAGAGAGAAACTCTCAGTGGCTGCACCTTAATGCAATGATTATATGTTTGCCTCTATAGTTGTCAGAGCACTGGATCAAACAGCCTAATGACACCTTGTCATTGCCAAGTGGCTGTGTTTTCCAAAATTGTTTTCCTGCTGATTTGTGACACCTTGCCTGAGCACATAAAATAAGAGAGAGTCGACAGCCAGAGGAAAACAAAAAAAAAAACAATAATCTCTTTGGTCTCGGATCCACTCTGAATTTTAACTTTCAACAAATAGATGGCTTAAATATTTGAAGTCCGGATAAGATCAGGAATACACTTCTGTCCTTTGTACAGTGACTGCACATCTGTGTTTATTGGATGTGACTTTTTGTCATTACTGAAACAGAATAATTATTAGTGTTAAGATTAGAGAAACTATTTTGTTGGTAATGATGATAAAAAGCAGGGATGAACAACTAATCTGCTGGCATGGTTTGGACAGTTGTTCAAAGTGTATTTTTTTTTTGTAGTAATATATATATATATATTAAATCTTCCATGTCAGAAACATTCTTAATTTTTATGTCATTTTCATTACTTTTATTTTCATTATTTTCATATTTATTAGCTTTTAATTTGCAATAATATATTTACATTTACATTGAGTCATATAGCAGACGCTTTTATCCAAAGCGACTTACAAATGAGGACAATGGAAGCAATCAAAATGTGTGTTCGAAAGTGCATCAGTTAGCATTACAAGCAGCAAGTTTTTTTTTAATCAAATAATAAATAAGAAGAAAACTGAAAAAGAATGGAGCAAGCTAGTGTTAGAGGCCTTTTTATATGTAGATAGTAGCTATAATGCAACTGCATAAGAGCTATACATTTCTGGAATATTTTTCTTAATGATTTCAACCCAGTTTTACTGATGCTTTCAAGACTTCTATAAATTGTTCTAGCCATTTTTAACAACCTCATTTGTGTTAGCACGCTTATATATATATATACATATATCAGCAGCACAATTCAGTAAAAAAAAAGAAAAAGGAAAATAATATTTGATGTTTGTTTAAAAACATTACGTTTTTAACTAGAACCAGAACATAATGACAGCATTTGGTATAATTTATAAAAAATTTGCAAACTCAGACACTATTTATAATTTTAAATCACAATAATGTCCCTAACAATAAAGAACAACCGATTATGTCTTGTGCTTTTTTTTTCATCTTGTCTCTAGGCTGACTATCGCCTGCCTTTTTTCTACCCTTCCACTTGACGATTATTATTTCCATTCATAAGCTTAAACTAAATTCCACTGCTTTTCAGCATAAGAACTCCTTTTGTTAATGGCACACTGTGGGATTGAAGCTCGGCGCCAGGCAGTGGTGAAAACAGATAAAATCATTACCTCTCAAATAGTCTCTTCTCTGTCGGAAAGGGCTTTCTTTTCTTCTAAAATATAGGCTTTAGAATTCCATTTCTCTTAGAGCTAATGTGAATTTTACTGCCTCTAATTTTGGATTCAAGTGCGGCCTAGAATAAAAATCCCCCATCTGACAATTGAATTTATAGAGAGTTGTGAATATTGCAGGTTTGGATTAATAGAGTCATAGAATTTCAAAGAGCGGGAGAAAGAGAGCAAGAGAAAGAGAACGCTAATAACTTTCAGTCAAAGTTATAGAGCAGGGTGTCTCCTGTTGAGAGCCTTAAGAGTGGCGCTGTAAAGCACAAGGGGCTCTTACAATGCTGGCCCTTTCCTCTTTTGTTACCCACCGTTTTGACTTCACACTCTCTGTGTCACTCAGGACAGAAGGCGGGTTTCTCAGCGGCCCCACAAAAAAACCAGTTTGTCTCTGTTACCCAAAATAGAATGAGAGAATATGTTGCGAGTGTAAACAGTCTGTGGTGCTTGTGTTTTCACTGATTTTAACCGGCTTTACACCATGTATAAATACACAACATGCATCCTTGACATTACTGGAATGTTCTAGAATACCTTTGTGCCCTCCGCACACCCCAGGACACCTGTCTGAGAGTATGAGTGTGTGCGTGTGTAACGGTGGTGCATCAGTAGAAGTGTAATAGGAGCTTTTTCATAATCGATTGCCTCTCACTGCAATACAAGGAAACAGGTGCCTTGACTCAGCATATTTTGAGCTTTTACACCATAATGCATTCATAGCTATATGTTCACCTATTATTAAGATTTCAGTAGTGCAACTTTTTGTCTTTAATTTAATTAAATTTTATTTCATTTATTTTTATTATAGTTTAGTTTAGTCTAGTTTAGTTTTTATTTAAATTAAATTTTTTCATTGAGTTTCCCCAGACCCTGATACAACAAATGACAGAGTTATTAATTTTAGTACTATAAAACATTTATTATTAGTAGTATTATTGTTGTTGTTGTTAATATTATTATCATCCAGCAATTTAATTTATTTAAAATTGGTTCATATTACTAATATATTTAACTTGTCCAGTTCTCATTTGCTCTTGGCCTGCTAATACTTTCGCTGCTCTCAGTGCAATATTATTTGTAAAAAAAAAATACACGTTCTTATTCAAATCTAATCTAATTTTTAGTGATTAATATAATGTAATATAATTTTTAGTAACTTAATTATTAAGCATTCTTGCAAAATCCTCATTTGTTAACCAGCTAAATCTTGGCCATGCTTAAAATAGGTTCATAGCGCTAAAATATTTTTTCATGTGTTACATTCCTAGAATCCAAAAGCTTTTTTTTTTTTTTTTTACTTTTCCCCCCCAATATATGTCGTTTGATCTGCTTCTGAAAAATTCCGGTCTGGTTTCTTTAAAGATTTCCCTTATTCACTCTCACACTCTCTCTTGCTCTCTTGCTTTATGGGCCTCAGAAGAAGTCATCTTTTACAAGCTGACCGGATTTTAGAGCCCTCATTTAGAAGCGGGCTTCCTTAATTAAAAAGACCTTTGTGTGGTCTTCCAGGCTGCCTCTTTTATTTGTCCCCATCCATCTCCATGTTAAAATGGTCCTGATGTGTTGTCTGTATAAATCCTCCGTAATTTTCTTTGGGTCTCTATTACGACTTTGCTCCTCCGCCATCATCTCGCATTTTACACACCTTACCGCCAATGCAGTTAATGACAAAATAGAGAGCACATTTGAGCATCACACTCAGTCTATTTGAAATCAAAACCTTTGAGGATTTTAGAGAAACAAACAGTCCCTGAACGATCACGTTTTGCTAAATGCAGATGCAGAAATGCAGCTAATTGAGGTTGTTTGGTGAAGTGCGGCTCTCCACCCCCAATACGCCCTGCAGGACCCAGCTCAGGGTCTTCTAGATTGTTGACAGGGGAAACGGTTAATCCACTCTTGCAGGCCTTGAAGCCTCCTGTAAGACAGAGCAGAGATATCTATTAATTACAGCGCTCATTAATAGGCCTCTCTCCCAGGGCTGTGTGGGTGGAGGGGTGGTTCAACTAAATGGGTTGGCGGTATTGAGCGATGTGGGCTGGGCGGGTGGGGTTTGGTCGGCCTGCTCTTTTGTTTGGCTTTGAAGAGTCTCTGCTTTTGACTATGTGGGTGTCTGTTTGTATTACTGGATTTATACTAGATGTTTGTGTCTGTCTAGCTGATTTTTTGTTTTCTGTCCGTCGATGCGTGTGAGCGTGCATGTGTGTGTGTGTGCGATGGTGACTGGCCACGGGCGAGGATGATGGAACTGCTTTGTGCCTCCGCACTGATTAGAGTCATGTAGAACAAGTTGATATTGACTGGAAAGTGAGTGATGGCGCTGAGCTCTCTGTACTGTCCCTCTCTCTTCCGCCTGCAGACGCTCATCTGTCATGGTGCATTTGATCACCGGATCCCACCTCTTGATCCACAATCACTAGAAAAGGCCTTTAGCACTTTTTTGGTGGAGATAGACAATTTTGGTCCAGGAGAAATGACAGCATTTGACTCATGCTTTGTAACTCGTAAATAACTTCAGATAATAATTTGTTCTGAATCTGAATGGTCCGAGTTCAAATTTATATTGAAGAAAAAAGAATAAATATATATAAAAAGGCAAGAAATATTTGTGCATATATGCAAAAGATAATTATATGCATTGTGATCAGTTATAACCTGACTTAACCTGCCAAATGCATAAAAACGCATGCATATGAATGTTCATATAAATTATTTATATATTTAAAACTGTTAGGACATGTCTGAGTTGGTTGTGGCACATTTCTTTAGAACTCAATTGGCTGCACGCTATGCTAGAGTAGCGATGTTAGCTCTCCTCTTTACAGCCTTGTAGATATACAACCACTCAGACACTTTAGTGAGACCCAAGGGACCGTGGCACACTGGCTCTCATATGCCTCTCCTCTTATGTTTCCTCTCAGAGAAGTCATTAACATGCTAAAAAACTAGAATTCTGAATTCACAATCAGGCTTTTTTTAGCTGCTGAATCCTCCGTTCTCTCAGGCTAAGGCGCAGGTGGACCCATGTGCGAAATGGAGAGTTGCTGGGGGGGGGTGCTGTATTTTATTTTATTTTTCTCAATGGCTTGGTGTTGGTGACACACTTTAAGTCACCCCCTTCTGAAAAGACCATTTTAGACTAGCCTGAATTTACTGTCGGTTGTGTTCACTAACACTTGTGTTTGTCTCGTTATGTTTTTTCCATGTAGGCTGCTCTGCAGAATGTCCAGCAAGGACCGCCACATTGAGTCGAGTTGCCCCTCCTACATAAAGACGGAACCTTCTAGCCCTGCCTCACTGACGGACAGTGTAAATCACCACAGCCCCGGCGGCTCCTCAGACGCCAGCGGTAGCTACAGCTCCACCATGAATGGCCATCAGAACGGTCTGGACTCACCCACTCTTTACGGCCCAACCGGTGCTCTGGGTCCCAGCGGAGCCGGAGCCAAGCGTTACGAGGACTGCTCCAGCACCATCACGGAGGACTCGCAGATTAAATGCGAGTACATGCTGAACTCCATGCCCAAGCGCCTGTGTCTGGTGTGTGGGGACATCGCCTCTGGCTACCATTACGGTGTCGCCTCCTGCGAAGCCTGCAAGGCCTTTTTCAAGAGGACCATTCAAGGTTGGCTTTTACCCTCGCTCAGCTAGAACTTCAGCTAGGTTCAGGTGGCAGGCCAAGGGGTCAGAGATTGCAATACCCAGAATCAGCACAAAGTAATTCCATACATGCAACATCCGCTGGCTTTACTTCACCTAAGCAGCTTTTCATCCTGTAGATGTGTAAAGCTGGAGGGTGGTAATGCCAGGTTATTACGGTATTTGTCACAAAGAAATAAACATTTCCTGTCTTATTCCTTCAGATTAGCAAGCTTGATCAGTTATTTCAAACAAGAGCTTAGAGGTAATTGAATATACTGGGAAGCTACCCATCTGCTAGTTTTTAGTAGTGGCACTGAGAGCTCTGAGGAAGAAAGTAGCTGAATAAATGGGTCAAATATTATGCTTGGCCTGAACACATTCCAGACGATGGGAATTTGACATATCGGTATGTTTCATCCCATTAACCAATAAAACTCTTGGTGATTTCCAAACACATCCCATCCAGCTGGACATTTATTGACTTCCAGACTGGCTGGTGTTTGAGGGAAGGTGCAGGGTTGGGGAGTTGAAGGATGCAGAGGCGTCAGGACCACGGTTCGGCTGGGGGCATTGGGACAGGCGGCGACACGGGCGCCATGGCCACTCAAATCACTGGCAGCTGGCATTCCGGTGACACTCCTCCAATGCCACCTGACAACCTGCATCTATCACCTCCCAATTGAGCCACTCATAGCCAGGCGGCGGGCAAAGTACGGGAGGGGAACACCAAGAATGCCACCCCAGGAAGCCCAGAACATTCCCAAATCAGGTCCCTTCTTCATAGCCGTAGCATAAGGTCAGCCCAAGGTCACATTGTTGCCATGTTCCGGTAATGAGCTTCATTGGCATTTGACTGCGACTGATGAATGATGGAAGTGTAGCGTTTAGTATGAAGACAGGCAGTGGAAGGAAGCACTAGGCACATTTTGTATCTTGTTTGAAACCTCTCGGCAGCCGCTTGAGTGATAGACAATGGACATTGCACTAATCGACTGCCACCTAACTCAAATCACATCACTCTATCCTGTCAGTGAACACACACACACATACAGCCTCCTTTCCACTGTGTTGATAACCTGGACACAGCGCTCAAGCCATTGGCATTCACCTACTGGTAGGAAAGCACCTATATTAGATTTGTAGGATTTTTCCCCCCTCAAAACATTCCCAGCTGGTTAAGACCACTCAACCGGCCTCAGCCCTCATGAGAATCAGCTCGCATCTTCACACACATCCCCATTCCCTATGCATTTCTCCCAATCCAAAGACCCTAATGGATTCTGGAGATTACCTGACTAATGAATATTGGAGCTCAGTTTAATGGACATGCATACTTTAAATACTGTTTCCTGTTGAATTAGCAGTCTTGAGCATTTAGCCCCCCTGCTTGCGCTGCTAATCTGCTTTTTAATGAGGAAACATCAGTTCACAGAAGAGAAGTCAATACAAATCAGTGTTTACAAAGTCTGATTAACTCTGAAATATTTCATCAGTGTGGAGGTCCCAGACGGGCCCTATGTTAATTGCATGAGTGCGTGTGTGAGAGAGTCTGTTTCAGCCCAAGAAGTGTGAGTGCATATTTGTGTTCTAATGGTTATACTATAGCACAGATTCTTTCCATACACTAATAGTTACAACACTGCCATAAGCCGTTCCAAACCCTAAATTTGTTAAATTAAATTACTATATCTGGCAAGTAAACCTTATAATACAGCCAAAAAACTATTTAAATGCTTTTATTGTGTGCCAGATTACTCATCAGACTTCTATTTGCTTGCTGTTGCACTAACAAGCATATATCATTGCTTTTTTCTGTCTCGTAGCATCATAATGCTCAAAGAACACACTGTAATAGGCTCATCTATGCCAGGAATCGTAGTAGCAGACTTGTGGCTCTCTGTGTGTGTTGATGTGGGACACTGGTAGGATGAGGAGCCATGTTAGTGGTCACCAGGCGATTGGAAGTTCACAGAGAGGTGAATTGTGACCTGCAGGTCTTTGTTTAGGTTCAGTAAAGTCTGGCCTGCCTGTCTGCCTGCCTATGCAGCTTCACACAGCTCTGTGACACATGACCTCTGAGGAGAGCCAGTGGCGCTTTCCTGCGTGACCTTTTGCACTCTCAGTCACACACACATATGTAGACTTGATAGGAGGTGATTGCTGTGTTTCAGTCTCATCTTTTGAACTGACAAATTGAGGTTGGGCTTACACTTACAGTTTTGTATTTGTTGAAAGTATGTCAATACATTTCTGAAGTTTGAGGTCAGTAAGGTTTTATTTTTATTCCACAGTGAGAGTAAAGCCATTTATAATGGTACAAAAGATTTAAATTTAAAATGAATGTTGTTTTGAACTTTTTATTCATGAAGTAAAGCATCACAAAATATATCACAGTTCCCACAAAAAACATGTATTTAATAATAATAAAGAGTAACAATAAACATTTCTTGGCACCAAATCATGATATTAAAATGATTTCTGAAGGATTGTGTGGAACTGAAAATTCAGCTTTGCCATCACAAGAATAAGTTACATTTTTCATACAAACATATTAAAATAGACTGTGAGAAAATGTTATTCATAGCAGTATACTGTATACTTTACTGTATACTCGTTTGTTACAACCTCAAACTTTTATGTGTGTGTATATATAAGATATTATATTGTATGCTATTTCTTGCTGGATTGTCATAGGAATAAGGTTTTGTTGGCAGTCATTAAACACTCTCTGTTCCTTCTCTCTACATGCCTCGCCACAGGAAACATTGAGTACAGCTGCCCCGCCACCAATGAATGTGAGATCACCAAACGTAGAAGGAAGTCCTGCCAAGCCTGCCGCTTCATGAAGTGTCTGACCGTCGGCATGATGCGAGAAGGTGAGAGTATTAAAAAAATGCTTGAGGAGGGGAGGAAATGAGCATTTTATCCATCGTCCAACTGTATTTCTCACTCTATCCACCATTCTGAGGAAATGCACAGGTTTCCATAAGAGGGAAAATAAAGTAGAACAGGTCTAGAATGAAGTCAAGGTTGAAACTGAAGGGCCGGTTGGCCTAGTGCCCCGAGGGCCACTCACGGTCAGCCAAACACCATCTTTTGTCTTGGCCTCCAGGCCCAGTTCTAACTAACAAGACTGGTTATTATTTAGAGAGCTGGCCTGTGAGGCATTTTCTCAGAGGTCTGCCAAACGGACAAGCAGTTATTTTCAAACCGCCGCTCTCCTGTGGAAACACAAGCTATGGCTCTCCAGGCTTTCCCGCCTTTGATGTTAAAAGTTTACAGAGGAGCTGCCTGAACTAGCCTTTAACCTTCACACAGCAAAAAAGTCCTTTCTGATATCTTAAGCAGCAGAAATGTGGCACGGCAGCTTGTTTCCTCGCTTCTCATTCAGGTGGACAGGAAGTGCTTTGTCTGCCTCTGAAAGAATCGGCGTCATAGGCGGGAGAGGGAAGACTTGAGAGAGAATGAGAGGTAGGCTATGCTTCTGTCACTCACAGAACGGGACCTCTTAGAAATGCAGGTGATGGCACTTATAGGCTCACAGTTGTGTGTGGACACAAACACTATGCCCCTTTAAGTCAGGATCAGGTAGACTGCACCTTATTCACTGAGACACGCGACCAGACACACACACACAAACCCTGCGGCCAGCCTTCCTTCTGTGGACCTGAGTGGTCAGCTCACATTATACCAAACCAACGCAGCTGGAGAGCAACAGCAGGTGCAAATGCCCCACAGGTCCACATTTGTTTGCGTTGAGTGTACGAGCGTGCGCATATGCGTGTTTTTGCCTGCGTGAAATGTTTCTTTTTCATATTATGCGTCTTTCTTTGCACACACACACACACATAAATGGCAATCTCATTCAACGCTATTGTTGCCCTGTGCAGGGACATTTGCCTACACGGCCGGTGTCGCTGACAGGTAGGTAATTGATAAGTAGAGGCCTGTTTTCAGAAAGGTCTGAGGGATGTAGTTGCATGTTTGATATGGCATCTTCTCCCATGAGCACCCAGACAAATAGCAGCCTTTTGTTCTTGCTGCTAGCCACCCATACACACATATATCAAAATGGCACCCAATGGCACAACCATTTGTTGTAAAGTGCTTGAATTTAATACAGAGGTCCCCCTCTACATATGAATAAGGGTCATTTGAAAAATTGATGCATCAATTTTCTTATTTTTCCAAAACATGTTCACTTTACACACAAAGAAAAAATACAAACAAATCAGTTCAGCAATGTATATTCATTGTTCTTTTTTTATAATAGCATTGTTTTTGTTTGTCGGTTTTATGACACTCCTACTTTTGAATTTCCAGTTCCTCATTTTCACATTTTTATTTTAGACATGCAATACAATGACACTTCAAACTAGTTTAACCTCATGGATATTCATAAAAAAAAGATTATATATATATATATTATATATAAAAAAAGTTTATATATATATATATATATATATATATATATATATATACATTTATATTACAGATGTATTTTTTATTTTTTTTTACTTTGTTACAGCACTTTATTAGCTACTTTTAGGCAATGTGCTAGCTTTATTTTATTTATTTGATTTTTACATTTTTTAAGGATTGTTATTTTTACAGCATTTTAGACACAGTCAACACAACTACAAAAGCACAAAAATGTAACCTCCTTGGTACTCATGTGATATATTTGCTATTGATTTTGTTGACTTCGTAAGGTCCCTCACAGTTCTATGTGTGTAAAATGCTCCACTAACTTTATGTCGTTTGTTGTTTTTACTAGCTTCACTAGTATTTTAAACAATAATTTAGCGCATTTTTCAGGTTTGTTTTAGACATGCCCTCATGTCCCTCATAGCTTTCTGCAAATGCTAACATAATTTTGTTTGGTGATTTTAACTTAACATTTTGCTAGCACTTTTCCCAGGATTTGTTGTTTTCAGTGATTTAGCGCAGAACTAACCGACCTGGGATCAGATTAAATCCAGATCAGTCATTTATGTGTGTGTGTTAGTTGTCAGCCAGCGTTAACCGTGGCAGGCTAGCTTTGGTGAGGTACGGGCTAAGCCGATGTGTCAGCGTCCGTGCAGAGGCACTGTTTGGTGTTGGAGGGTTTTGGGGGAGGGGGTATGGCATGTTACCCATAGCCAACAGCTTGCTTAAGGGGAAGATCTGTCTGAAATTAGCCCTGTCACCCCTGGGAGACATGGAGGTGGGGATGGGATAAGTAATCCTGATAAAGAAAGGATCCTTCGCGTACACACACATGCATCCACAACATATACTTGGAGTTCTGTACACCGGGCATCCAAAGTGATAAAATCCTTCAGCACACACAGCCAAACCCCCGCAGTGCTAGTCGAACCACCCAACATGATATCTGTCCACCTATCACACCCCAACTCTCACCTGCAGCTTAACACCCCCACATTGTACACACACACCGCTCATACATATGCACAAGCCAAGCCTATCAATAACAGCACACACTCACCGTGGTACAGAAAGCTTGTGCAGGTGCTCACCTTGCAGGCACATAAGCGTTCTAGCTGCAAGGAAATTGCTGCCTCCAGCTACGTCTTTGTTTGACCCTGGGGGCCAACCGCCTGCCGCGTCGCTACCTCCAGCCACCCAACTGTAAAATTATATCCACAGACAGTCAGAGAGACAGCGACGGGGCCTGACGGAGCACTGGCCTGAGACCGCAGCCGGGAATCAGCCCTAACATGCTCGAGCTAAAGCACCCGGCAGTACGCAGCGTGAGAGGAACGAGAGCCTTACATCAGGACTGGAGAGTGCTTATTACACAACACTTAGAGAGATGCAGTTCACACACTCACAGAAACACTCAACGGTGCATGCAGCGTGGATCACACACACTTACACTCAGAGAAAGCACTTATTCACAAGAACATATACACTAGGACGCTAATGCATATACACGCACCCATAAATACCTACATGCTCTCCACTCCGCTAAACCTTGCGTACTCAAGCTAAGGGAAAATGTGCATGCGTGTGATTATGATGATGATAATGAGGCTAGATTCTCAGCTACTCGTTACTCGTGTCTGAACACACAGATGGATGACCTTATCCATAGGGAGAGCTACTTCTCTTTATCCTGCCTTTTTGGAGTGATACTTCTGTCATGGAATGGTATGGTATGTTTTATTTGCTTTCATCTCAACTCAAAAAGCGAGTAAGAGAGAGAGAGGAAATAAGAAACCTGCAGACACAGGTTAGCAGTGATGGGATGCACCTTCCGAATATGTAACATCTAATTCCTGAAGAAGGCAATTAGAGTGCTCCCAATTATTGTGCTGTGTTATAGATAGCGGCTGTCCTAACGAAGGCTGGAGTTTGGATTCTGACAGCAGTGGCTCTCCCCACCGCATCTCTCTGGGGACACAAGCAGCCATGGAAGCAAAATAGCCAGACCTGCCTGTAGATATGAGTAGGCTAAATGTCTCTCTTTCTGTCTCACACACATACACACTGACATACATACTCATACATATAGAGTGCGTGCTGCTTTTAGTCAGAGCAAGAGAGCAATTTAAAACTCAAAAGCCTGCCTCATCGCATCAAATCCCGCTTAAAATTCCTCTGCTTCTGTGCTGCAAACCCTTCAGTTAAATATATACAGTAGCTTGCTGGTCACTGTAGCCATTATCATGACTGACATAAAACATGCCAGAGCCAATGATCACAGTGGTCAGATGATTTTTCGTACAATATTTAGTCTGTAAGACACAAATATTGTTGTTGTTTTTTTCTTTTTTGACTCTAGAGTATTTTTATGCAGATTTGTGTGCCAAATTTGCATGTCATTCACTCATCCTGTGTTGAATGGCCAGTTATTGAAAAACGATTTTGAATGAATTCTGTTATTACTTATTATAATTCTACAATAATAATAATAATAGATAAAAAATATTTTTCTCATTAGATAATAAATAATTCTGTTATTATGATTATTAATAATTATGCTTTTATATTATGGATTTTAGTGGTCTTTTAAAATATTTTGTGTGGTAAAACATTTGGGTACTATGTTGGGTCGCCATTTGATGTAAAATCTAGGTCTTGATGCAAAACCAATGCCTCCCCTTCAAGTTAAATGGAAAACTATACCTAAATAATAAAATCTTGAACAAAACGTTTTGTGCTAGAAATGATAACTTGTAACTGTCTGTCTTAAGCTGTCCCAAGTGTCTGTGGAAAAAAGATGGAGAGAGTGAATGAGACCGAGAACGGACTATTGGCTTGACAGAAGTCTTGTCAAGTGCATCTGTCTCACCTCCTTTTTCCTCTTTTTATTTTTTTTACCTTCCACCTCATTTGTTTTATCCATTCATTTCTGTTTTGTGTTTTTCTTTCCTCCTTTCTTTCTTTCTTTCTTTCTTTTTCCCTCTCTCTCATTCATTCTCTCACACTCAGTCCCTTCCTCGGCTGCCTTTCGCTCTCTCGCCCCTCTCTTCCTCTGATGGGGGGCATAAATCATTGTGCTGTCAGCGGGCGAGGCTCGTTGGATTATGCAACGCCGCCATTCATTTAGAGCCTGAGGAGAGGACCCGTCTGAGACCACCCTCCACCCACCATGTTCCCCCACTCTTGCCTCCCCAAAATAGAGAGCCAGCATCTTAAAGAGAGCT
Organism: Enteromius mattozi; assembly: GCA_032359235.1. Classification (NCBI taxonomy): domain Eukaryota; kingdom Metazoa; phylum Chordata; class Actinopteri; order Cypriniformes; family Cyprinidae; genus Enteromius; species Enteromius mattozi. The sequence goes on along the minus strand of JAUMHE010000069.1, from coordinate 11,203,152 downwards.
CTCAGGGGGGTGATATCATTATGCAGTCTCTCTCTCTCTCTCTCTCTCTCTCTCTCTCTCTGTAGTTTGCCCTACTTTATTCCTAGATAGCGCCTCTGTGTGTGCTTTTAAATGTCAGCATGGCAACTCTTTCTCACAGCTGGTTTGTTTTTCTTCCAGTGTGCGATTGTGCTACACCTTAATTTTGAGGTCCGGCCCATCTCCTCATTAAAGAACAAACTGTTGTCCATCTTATCACAAGCCGCCAAGACTAATATACTGATAGATATGTTGCAAAAATTGTGAAGAGCAGCACTGATGAGGTACCAGCAAAGTGGGTTTTCATTTTGCGTTTCCAAAAATAATTTAATTATATAAAATATTGATATAACTTACACTGTGACATCTGGTTTTGGTCTAAATTCTAAGTATGAAATGTCACTCAAAAGAAGACTTTTGCCTCTTCATGGTGAAGGAGAAAGTGTGCACCGCAGACAGTCACGCTCTTCAGAACGGAGCCATTTGAATATCATGACAGCCTCATTATAGTGTCATAACTGACTGGCAGGCCTTGCTTGATAGCGCTAGCGATGTGTATCACAGCACACACCTTCCTTCAAGGACTGAAAGCATGTTGCTTCACCTGAAATAACCCTGCGTGGGTCATCCGGGAGTTGTCCGACTGTCCTATCTACCACACCTGCTTGAAAACCTGAACTACTGGCCATAGCACACCCCTCCAGGTTGGGTCTGGGAATGAAACAGCTGGGTTAGTTACCCTCCATCCCCCTCATCTCGCCCTCCTCTCCCTCCCCCGACCCTCTCTTACTATTTAGGAGATCCCCTCTGGCGCTGCCTAAAACGACACACATAATTAGGGCATTAACTCCTCTTAATTGCTGAGAGGTTTCTCTTTTTTTCCGTGCAGAGACAGAAAGGTCATCGCTGTGCCTTTTCCACCTCCTCTCCAGCAGCAACAGAAGGCACAGTAGCGCAAATCCCTCCTCGGCTCCTTCCTCGGTTCTCCCCTGCCACTGCTCTTCCCTCCCCTCCAATCCCTCTGTTCTTGCGTTCCCTGGTTGCCCGCCATCCTCAACTAAATGACATCTTTAGGCATTCGAGTAACCCACAGAGGATTGGTGGAAGTCCCTGCGCTGAATCGGAGGCAGAATGAGCGTTGTGTGTTTGGACCCCAGCCAGGCTGGGATTTTATATGCTGCTGACTTTGGAGGACTCTTCCCATCCTCCTCCACTCGTGCATTTCCCAGTCTGCCACAACCACTTGTGGCCAGAGGGACAGCTGGGGGTCTGTGCTCTTTCGTTTTCTGTACAGAGCACCAGGGACACTTTGCTGACACTTTAATAAATGACGATTTTTCCCAAAAGGCCGCTGCTTGGCACATCCACGGCAGATATTCAGATAATTAGGTGATGTATACATACAGTGGCCACAAAAAAGGACTTGGACAATGTAGCCACACTTAAGGTGTGAATGCTTTTGTGTTAGATCAAATATCAAACCAAGTATCGTTTATTTGAAAGAAATGTAGTATATTTTAAAAAATAATAAATGCCAGGTTTTAACGGATTAGGCAATAGTTATTTGTTAAACAGTTAAATGTTTTATTTGTTTTTGTTTTTTATATATATA
>JAUMHE010000069.1:11174208-11199839 GCA_032359235.1 Enteromius mattozi | reverse complement strand
TTTTTTTTTTTTTTTTTTTTTTTTTTTTTTTTTTTTTTAGGGTAAAAATGGTATTGTCCATTTATCAGTTATGATCTATGATATTTGAATAATTATTAGTATTGTTAGAATTTCAATTTTAGTGCATTCCTAGTATAAATACATAAATAAACAAATTAGTGCTGTCAAGATTAATCACATCCAAACTGAATGTTTTTGTTTTACATAATATATAATAATATAAATTATAATATAAATAAAAAAACATATAAATGTATATACAGTAGATATTTTCAAAATATATTCCGTATGTGTGTGTATTTATATATACATGATAAAGATGCGATTAATCGCGAATAATCATTTGACAGCATTAAAATAAATACAGTTTGTAATTTGCTTTTACATGCTTCTTAATTTTTTGTATTGTTTCTAGTGTAATGACGTTCTTACATTAAGTGTGACTGTAGTATCCATGTACTTTTTGGGTCCACTGTACATTCAAATGCAAACAAATGCAAATCTTCTTTCTTCAGCTCTCTCAGCAACCTGAGAAACCTGAGAATCACCGTAGGCATGAGCGCTGTGAATGTGTACTTCCACAGGCCTGGCAGATGCTGCCGAAGCGAGGGCCTTCGTTTGAGCCTGTGATTGAGTGGCTCGGCAATAGTCTGGACCGCTTCCAGAATTCAGCGTGTCCCTCATCACACACGCTTGCAGCCCACCGCCCGCAATCCCAGAGAACGTCTCCGTTGGGATCCTCGTTCTGCCGCCTTGTCCAGCACCTGCTGACCTTTTAATGGCTCTATATGGGCTCTTGCAACCGCACCAATCATGCAGCTGCCTGACTGTCATAACAATGCAACAGTAACATGTCGCTTTGAATGATGTGGCTCAATCAGCGCTCTGTACAGTGCAGTGGGCCATGGCCACAGGCCGCGATTTGCCTGCGCTGGCTCTCTCGGACTGCTTTGTTTTGGTAATTTGTGAACAATTTCCTTACTGGGCTGCACAATTTGTGACCAATTTCCTTACTGGGCTTCACTTGTGCATGAAGGCACAAGTCGGACTGGGCTCTTGGCTTCTCCAGTTCTGCGCCGCTGCTTGCAGACGGCAGGGTTTTTTTGCATAGACAGACCATGCTGAGCCCACAGACTGTGCTTTTCCAGCCGGCCAGGCTGATTTGGTTGCAGGGCAGGGTCTGGAATTTGGCAGGGGCCTGATGCCCGCACAGCTGGCGTGGCGAGAACGTCCTTATTTCTTTATGTCAGGAAGCAGGCCAGTAGCATCGCTATGGCCCAGTCGCACACGTTTACCCTCGCAAGGTGGAGAACATCATCCTCTCTTTCCTGATTATCTTCACTTATTGGGAACTGACACCTCACACACACACACATAAATATATTTGAGGCATTTGGTATCCGTACTATGTAAAACCTTGTGAGCAGGAGAACGTAGATGTGGAGGGCAGGGAAGATGGTTTGAGCGACACACCGTTCTGGTATGATCCCTGAGGTGGGCTGGGGGGCTGGGGGGGTTGTCTAAATTTGGTGCAATGTGGAACTGCTGGCTTTGAGAAGCTTGATAATAGTAATCTATGAATGGCAGGAGCGCAAACACAGGTGAGATGAAGTCACCTACTGTAGAGTCGGTAAGAGTCTAACACTTTTTAGGATCAAATGCACAAGTCTGGATGCAATATTATTATTTACGAGGGTAAACATATGCTTAAGCAGTCTTTGGACTTTTTCAAGACTTCCTCATGCAGCTGATGCATTCTGGGAACTCAAGTAACACTTTTGAGCTCGAAACCCACTGGTACAAATCTTCTAATGTGAATCCTTAACAAATTCATGACACTTTGCCGCCACATCTGTTTTTTTATAAGCGCACGACAACACAACAGCGCGAGTCTAATTAGCATGAGTGTCAGCATGTACAAAAGCAATTGTGTAATTTGCTGTAAAATAGGTCACAGGCATTGAAACGAAGTATTATAAATGTATTTCTGTCCAGAGGTTTGTTACCACCAGGCACATCAGTTCGCATCTGTTAATTTCTCATCCAAAAATAGTGTAGAAATGACCTGCTTAGTTTGATGCAGGGTGTTAATCTATCAGCGATATCCCCACAGATCTGCCCGTTGTTGTTGTTAGACGGTTTTTTTATGTTGCTTTTATTTTCTGTTGTCTGTGTGGTTGCCATTTAGCAGGTAGTTTTCTTCAAAGTGAAGAACTGAACCTGCAGATTATGTGATAGCAGACCACATATTTAGCTATTGTGCTACCAACGCGCAAGAAAGATTGTGTTTTTAAGCTCCTAGTGGTAAAGGTGTCTACACAACATACATGTCTTGAATGAGGAAAAGCACTGATCTCACAACTCTTTACTGTGCACACACACACACACGCTTACAAACACACACAAACACGCTTACAAACTGAGTATTATCCTCTCCCGGTACCCCAGGCTGTCCGGCACAGAGCTGTTAAAGCACTGATATGACTGACAGATGAAGTTTCTTTAGAAGAGTGTATTTCAGTGGGTCATACCCCCATCACTCAGCCGTAAACCCACACCACACTTACAGTCCCTGTGTTTACCTCGCCTAAAAGTGTCACTAAACCGATACACACACACACACATATAGCACAGTCAGGCACAGACAAACAAAGGGTTTTTTATTTGTGTGTGTATTATGAGTATTCATGTCTCAATTTAATAGACGCTGTCGTGATCATGTGTGATGAGTCAATGCAGCCCTCACTATGTGCAATGGAAAATTAATGTGAGCTGATTGCAAAGCATTTCATTTACTCATTGTCTTTAAATTGCTTTAGGCTAATTAGATGGCACAAGGCCTAATTGTAAGGATTTTTAAATAAGTCCTGATGAGGTGAATTTGACGCATGTAGAACAATATCTTCAGATATTTTTAGAGTGGTGAGGTGGAAAGAGAGAGAGATGACACACTATTTGTTTCTTTTTATTTTATCATGTTGTTGAAAAACTAAATATGTAATCCATGTAGTGGGGACCTATGTCTGAGACCATTGCATACTTTTCTGATTTACTGTTTTTATAATTATAATTTTATAAGTTATAATTTATTATTTATTATTATTATTCACATGTTCACAGTCACAAATTCATCTTAAGTCTCAATGTTTATTAATTTCTATTAATTTTATGATAAAATATATGATATTTTTCTTTTCTTTTTTGTTTACTGTATATATATATATATATATATATATATGTGTGTGTGTGTGTTATTCTGTGTTTGTGTGTGTGTGTGTGTGTGTTTTTTGTTGTTGTTGTTTTTTTGTCTGCTAATGTATTATGTCATATTTAGTTTTTGATCATATGAACACATACAGTATACTACATTCACATTCTGAGTCCAAATTATGTACTGTGAAAGAAAGAAAGCAGAATAGGCTCAGATGCTTGTTCTGTGGTTTGAAGGGTTGAATGAACACACTGGGCATGGTGAAGTGGCAATTACCCACTCATCTCCCACCGACCGACCTGAAGCAACCTGCAGGCCTTTCTACAACACCATCAGTTTCCCCACTGCCCCATATTAACCAGCGTGGCCCAGCCCCCAGCACCATCCTGTGCTCTGCTCTAATGCAATCTCCCCCATCAGACGGCCACCATCACCCACTGCCTTACAGCACTCACGCCCTTCCATAGTGACACATACCATATCAATCTCCCAGCTCCTGATAGACGATGACCCGCCACCAAAATCTGTCTGTTCCGGTCATGTTGAAAGCTTATAAATGTTTACACATTTTTGAAGGAGACAGCCTCCTTTTTTGGATGATTCATTGCATATGTGTATAAGGAATGTGGTGAAAGGGCACCTGCGTGGTTTGTGGTCCCAACAGTTAACTCATTTTCATATCTATTACTGTTCAACCCCTAAGGGTTAATTTTCTTACCCTCTTCCCCCATCATACACCCCTGCTCAACATCCAAACATCCAAGTCTTCCACCCACTGTCTGTTATGATGATGTATCAGAAGCCCTCCATGTGATCAGTGAGGCCGAGGGGAGCGCTAGCACAGCAGGGAATGCCGTTCCGTGTGAAAGTGTCTGAATGCAGCAGCGGAGGGCTCGGCCCGAGACACACGACTGATGAGACTTTAATTAGATCATTTAGAGGCGAGGAATTGTTCAGGCAGAGAGAGGCCTTGTTAATGCAGTCATACAGCTCACTAAGTAGTTTTTTCCTCAGCACTGATTTTCCTCAGGTAATAACCAAGCCCACCACACACAAATACAGACAATGGAGCTTTAGAGTCTGTCTATCCTTCTGTCCATCCATCCCTCCATTTGTGTATCAGTCTGTCATATTTACCTGATGGATGAATTTAATTTAATTTTATTTTATTTAGTTTTATTTTTATTTTATTTAATATTAATAATTAATTAAATTTAATTTAATATTTTTTTAAAGCATGACATTTTTTTAAGAAATGCATTTCTTTATTATTATTATCATCATCATCATCATCATCATCATCATCATCATTATTATTATTATTATCATTATTAAATACAATTATATTCTGTTATTATCAGTCTGATAGTAGAAGCAGATCATTTCAGACTTTGCCCCATTTAAATATAAGTATTTATAATGCTATTAATATAAAGTATATTTTTGTTTATTATTATTATTATTATTATTAACTATTGTATTCTATTATCAGTCTGGTAGTAGAAGCAGATAATTTCAGGACTTGTTCTACAATATTTATAATACTATTTATATAAAGTAAATTACTATTATTATTATTGTTATTATTATTATTATAGATAGTAGAAGCCCATGATATCAAGGTTTACTTTTTCCCAATTTAAATAGTTTTTAGAGGTTGTGTTTGAATGCATTTAAAGCAAAAAACAAAATATTATGTTAGCAAGTATCACAAAACTTAACATCACTGATTATCTATAAAAGAATGTGGAGTAAAAGAGATTGAAAGAAAGAAAATGTGATATTTTGTAGCCGAATCCAAGTAAGCTGCGATGTCAGAAATAGACAACGTGGTTGCCACGTCAGATCACAAATTATATTGTACTTTGACAGATTGTAGCCTTGCTTTACAAGTGCAGTTACATCTCATTTGTCACTGTTTGATCTGTAAGTGTGGCTACAGGAAAGGAAGGCCTTCCATCTTGCCAGCAATTTAATGGCTGGGAGACGGACGACGGCCGACAGCCACCTGCCCACAGACCGCAGCGCTGATCTGTTCTCATTTACTCCACCATCAGGCCAGATGAAGGCAAAAATCGCTCCTTTTGATCCCGCAATGCTGGCCACCACCTTCCCTGGCCGATATCTCACCTTTACACACACGTGTGCTGTTAACACCTCATTCTGCCTTGGCTTTTGCCCACCATTGGGTGTCTCTTTGGATTAAATGGAAACCTCAGATGTAAACACAATCATGCTCCTTGATTTTGAATTGATGCACTTTTCTCCAAAGCCCTGTTCAGATGGAACTAGTTCTGCCAGGCAAATTTGTGTTTCACAGACTTACTTTATGATTTAAATCCTGTTTGAATTAAACATACATGTATCTATGATTTTCTTGCATAACCTTGGTAAAAAATAATGGAGCAAATTAAACCAGTTTTTCGGCTAACTCGGGTATCCTCAGAGAACTACCCCTTTGGGATAGCAGTGCCTGTGATTTTTTTTTCCCACCACTGTTTTAATTTATTTCGCTCTTTTTAGAATAGCATGACTAAAGCTAAATTTCTCATTGCAATGCCAGGTGCATATTATTCATTCATTCATTCATTTGTGTTTACCTTTTCGTGCTTTAATTAATTTATTTTCCCTGCTTTTTCATGTATTCATTCATAATAATAATAATAATTATTATTATTATTATTGGTTTTATTGGTATTGTCAGATAGAAGATGAAATCAGGGCATAATATATTATTTAAACAGTTTCCTTTTTAGTAGGTTTAGTTAGAATACTTCTAATGAATATTTTTATTTTACTATTTAAATATTTTAAAGCAATAATTTGATTTTATTGTTATTGATTATTAATATTATTATTTGTGTATTCATTCACTGTTTTGTTTTTTTTGCTTTCATACAATTTTATATAATTCTAAATTATTATTGTTATTATTAATAAATGTTATACAAAAATTATTATTATTAGTAGTAGTAGTATCATCGTTATCATTATCATTATCATTATTATTTAAAATCATCATACATGGTTGTAGACGTCATGGATTTTAGTCCAGAGAAAGACATGGGCCAAGGGGGGCATGTAGAGATGTTGAAAGAGTCTCAGTCCATTGTGTGGTGTTAATTCGCTCTGCTCTGCTTGCTCCTGGGCCGACCGGAGGCCTGGGTAAATTCAGTTTGAACACGGCACATTGTCTAAACATATCGGCCTGCCAATCAGTCACCCCGAGCCCTGATAAGAGCCGTCTTGTATTATTGAATCAACAATAGGGCGGCTCTGCCGGCAGGAAGATAACACACGCTTATTTCTCTTTAAGTCTCGGCAGAAGAAAGGCGCTGTCCACATCCACCTCATATAACTGCCTCAATTACCATAAAAACCACTGCCGTGCCCAACCTCACACATGCCTCTGCTGCTGTGAAGGAGTCTGCCCTGTACGTGTCTGAGTGTGTATGTGTGTGTGTATGTGGAGGGAGAGGGCCATAAGATAGCACTGTGTTTCCAATTATGAATTTCAACATTTCAATCATTTGGATGACATTCCATCAGCGCTCAGCACCCCCCTAAAATTTCAGTGTCCTTTATACTGGGGATCCAGGATGAAAGATGGGTCATAATAAAATTGTGCTCGCCTCCGAAAAGCCATGACTCGATAACCAATAACAGCTTTACACAAGTGACACCGTTCCACTCGCAAACGCCTTTTCCATCGCTCCGGTTGTGTTTTTCCTCCTCGCAAAGCAAGCACAAACATGTCAATTTGACCTAGACGCCGATCCCCCTTCTCTCTCTCTCTCTTTCTCTCTACAATGTATGCGGCCGTTTGAAGTGGGAAATCCGATGGTGATCCAATCACAAGTGATTCCAATATCGGCAGTCAGCAATATTCCTCCGCCCCAAAATGATCGCCGTTCATCACTTTGTCTATTAAGTCAGCCATGCATTTGGCAGGTTAGCAACAAAGCCCAGAAAGAGACTCGGCCAGCCACGACTGTGGCGAAATATCACACTAAATTTGTCCACATCAGTCAATGCCCACTCACTAGCTTCGGCCCACTGCAGTCACATGACCAGGGCACCTGCAGTTCACTTCTCTCTCGTTCTCGTTTTAAGCAGTATTGAGAATGTACAGGGCATGACACAATAATTAAAGTAGGTAGATAGCTCAGTAATTCTCTCCGGATTTTGTGCGGACAATGAGCTGGGCTCCCTCTCTCCTATCTCTTTATTTTCTCTGTGCATCTCTTTTTCCTCCGGCTCTGGATCTGCCTGTGTGTAGGGAGAGGCAGCCAAGCACCGGACACATTTCATTAGGATCACCCACTCCTGCTCCTCTTTTAATATTTGAAGGCTCATTTGTTAAGTGGGAATGGTCTTTTCTCCTTGTCTTTTTTCCCCCCTTTTTGTGGGCTTTGGAAATATAATTTTCAATTTTTAATTTGATTCATTTAGATTAAAATCATTAATCAGGACTGAAAGTGAGTTAATTTTCTGGAAAATAAATGAGCTTGTTCGGATAGCTCTTTATTAAGTGAGAGGTGTGTGCAGAGAGGTGGGCGGTGATGGAGGAGGGTCTCTTTCAGGTACTATAGGATTGAATATTGGCCCACAATGAACGAGTGAGAGAGATGCGGCACACCGGTGGGCTTTTCCTGTGATTTTGTGCATCTACATTTCCAAAAAATTGTATTAAACTGTGTTAAATAGAATATCTTATTTTAATTGTGCATTTACAATTACGCTTGTACATTTATGTCATTTGGTAATGTTATGTAAAGGTCTTAGGGATATTCATATTAAAACCCAAAAATCCTAGTATAAATAATATTGCATAAAAATATGATTTTAATGTCAAAATATTAGGAACATAGACAACAAAAAGCAGCTGAAATGAAATGACATAAAAAAGACTAACCATAATAGGTTATATTATATTCTTTTATATTATATAATGCTATTTTATAGTATTATACTATTTATAAATACTATTTATATATAACTGTTATAATAATTAATTATAATAATTATTTATATATTTTTCATTTAGCTGTTCAAAGGCAAACAAGAATGGAGCAACCAGAGTTGCTTTTACAAATAAAAATAGTGGAAATAGATTAATTTCTTTTTTTAACGTTTTTGTTGGTTTGAGTTTTTGTAAGTATAGGTTTAGGAAGAATTGGGGTCTTTTGGTTGATTTATGTCCGCTGTCTAATCGAAACAAACTGCTAATACCCTTTTTGGGAACACACGACACACGCTCTCCCTCACACCAAACCTCTCTTGTTTGTCAAGGTGGTCACGTCTGTTTACTTGCCGGTGGTCAGCACATTTTCAAAGGATGCAAATCCTTGTCAAGGGCTAAGCCGAGCATGAGCGGAAATCTTTTACCATCAAAAATTCAAAGCATCGCTTCTGATATTCCAGAATTCAAAGTACTACCCTCACTGTTTAATTTCAGTATCCGGCCAATCAAAATGCAGAACCCAGATGTTATTCTGAGTTTGTTTGTTTTTTCAGTTTTTCTATTTGGGAATTTGAACATTTCAAAGCTCAAGACAAATGCTGTCAATATTTGCTCCTCAGTGTAATTACGTTATGGAAAAACTCAAGGGAGGCGATTGTGCTAAGGGAGTGTGTGTGGGGGGGGGGGGATTTAACAGGCTTAAACATCAGAAAATCAAATAGAAATCCACATTTTATGCATGAATGGCACCACTGAGTGCACTTGTCCCACAGCTTAGCAACCAACATTTACAGCGGCAAAGAAAATAAATTCTCATTGGATTAAGAGGAAGATTCAGTTGACAGTGTGTGTCTACCCCCTCTCTCCTCTTCTCGCGCTCTCTCTCGCATCGTCCCGGTGAAGATTTAATAATTCATTCCTGTTGATCTCAGGGGATCTGGCAACCAGCGGTCCTGTTGCTCACCTATGTTCATTTGTCCGATGCCAATTTGCATTTTGTGTGTAAACTCGGCCGATTGCAATTGGGATTCGCTCTTTTTCTCAGAATGGGGTGTCCCGCTTGCTGGGCTGGCCTCAGCACTTGGGACACACTTTGTTTTGCCCTTTGCCATAGGTCACAGTTATTTCCATATAAAAGCTCATAGCATTAATGGAATAGACTGGAGGGTGTGGGCTTCGGTGAAATAGGAAAGCAGACTGGGAGCTCACATCGACAAAAACATCTTGGTCCCCCTTGGATGTAACTAAAGTGAACCAGTAAGAATATGTGAATGAAGTAGGGTTGTAATATTCTTAGGCCTTGCTTCTAGCATATGAGAGAGAAAGAGTTAAGGTGAACATTTAATAGAGTTTGGCAGCTTAGTAGACGGATACTTTTACCCGGTGTTCATTCTGTCAGCGCCTAATGACTATTAAATGTGCTTTCTTAAAGAGGAGGGTCGCTAGGATCCAAAATTAACACCCATCAAGAGCCAAATGGGAGTACAAATTGTCTTTGGCAAGTAAATAGTATGCAGTTACAAATGAAAGGTACCTTAAACTCAGTAAATATTGTAAATTAAGTTGATTGACTGAATTTTGCTTATGTAAGTGACAGCTTTAGAAAATACTGTATCGGTACTGTATCTAGTATTGACTTAAGAAGTAAAAAGTACTTTCAGGAGTTTATTTTTTAGGGCCCAAGCCCTAAGGGGCGCATGGGCCCTATTGTTTTTCTAAGGAAGATTATTATTATTTTCGGCAAGTCTTAACATGCCTAAAACTCTTGAAAATTGGCATTAGGACGCCACAGAGCCTGGGAGCCGGGTGTGGCACAAGGGCTCTATGGCGCCCCCTGGAGCACAGTCAGAAAACTTGCTCATATCTCATAAATACTTGAATATATACATATGAAACTGGCTACACATATAGATCTCATTGTGCTGGACAACTTTTGCACTACATGACATAGGCTCCACCCAACAGAAAGTTTCCTAATTGAGTGATTGTACTTCACAACAGTGCAGTAGTAAATAAATCAAATCAACATACTCTCCTCCTTATGTTTGATTTGGTCAGTGTCTCTTTTTCCTTCTAGACACACTTTTGATTGAAGATCTATTCTTGTAGCCAGAGTTAGCTAGTTAAGTGCTTGATCCTATATATCCTATATATATATATATGTATATATATATTTATCAGAGAGAAAGCTATACTCTTGTGATGCATAGCACCTGTAAAAAGAACTGAACTATCAGCACACATTTGACGTTCCTGTGAACACTTAAGCCTTTGTTGAGTGGAAGCGGTGTAGAGTTTATGCGTGTCAGTTGCAAGAAATTTGGCCGCTGTATTTACTCTCCAGTGCCCCATCAGCCTTGGCCAAAACAACAGTCTCCTCGCCTCTTTAGTGTGTCTGCACGCATGCTGTTGACTGCTAAACAAGAATAGGTGTAATATAATGATGTAAGTTCGAGACATCAGAATTCTCTGGCCACGTCTGATTAATTAGTCTTTTTTTTTATAGTGGCACACGTTGCTGCCAGGTTGATTGTTTCTCTCACACTTCCCCGTAAATTTCTGCAGACGCCTTGCAGGATTCCACGCCACCTATGAAATTCAAAACAAGCCTTGTAAGAAGTTTACGGTCATCTGTGGGTACTAATAAAAACGTGGGGGGAGGTGCGGAGAGGACAGTAGGATAATTTAAAACGAAGGAAAAGGGATTCCACCATGAAGCAACTAGTCTATTTGTCATCTTAATTAAAACAGTAAAATCTTGTAATCTACTGGGGATTTACAACAGTGTGAAATGAATTCTTCTTTTTTTTCAATTCCTCTTGTTCTGTCTGCCTGCATTTGCTGTGAAACTTTTTAACAGCATTTCATGTCCTACTTAGTGCAAATGTATGAGACTAATCAGATGGTGCATTTCAGAACATATAAATATTATTAGCGAGCTTTGAACTGATAATAGCAAAGGAACATTTTTAAAAAATAGAGACAGAGAGAGAGAGAAAGATATAAGTAAAGTGAAAAAGATTGCCAAATACATTATTTTACATCATTTAAAGGACCTTATTATTTAAAGAGACTGTTCACCTAAAAATTACACTCAAAGTTCTTTCATAATTTTCTTACTCTCATACCATCTGTTTCTATATTACTTAATTTTTTTATATAGTAACACAAAATAAAACATTTTAAGAAGGTTGATGCTAATCTTCCAAGTATAATGAAAGTGGAAGGGGACTGGGGCGGTCAACGGGCAAAAAACATAAATAAAGCATCATAAAAGTTATATTCTTTTGATATGTGAAGGCTTTATGTTTAGAAATTGTGTGGAAAAGAGCAGCTTAAACAGTCTGCAATTCCACCGAAGAAAAAAAAGTCAGATACTGATTCTAAAAGACACAAGGGTAAAATTATTATGTCAGAATTCCATTTTTTAAGTGAACTGTCTCTTTAAATGAACTCTTCTTGTCTTCCTTTTGAAGGAAACCCATAACATTGACATAAACTGTGTGGTGAGGTATATCTGCTCTGTTCTGAGACTGTAACTTCAGAGTGGTTTTGCGGTGTGCGTCCCATGAAGCAATGTTATTCATCAAGATCATTCCGCATGGGCCCATAGATACGCCGTCAAACAAACAATCGGCAGCTCTTTGTATCTGCGTCTGTCTGAAACCCGACCCAGCGGCGCACCATGTGCAGCCAGGCGCCTGCTTGCTTTACAGTCATGTGGCGATAGAAGGTCTATCAGCAGACAGATGTATCCCGATGGTGTGAAGCCACATTCACCGTTTGTGGAGGGTAACAATCGCCCCTGGGTCGGCATCCCGTAGCCGCATCTTAATCTTAACCATATAAGAGAAGCCACAAAGCTGGCTGCAGATCAGTAACAAAGGGTAACTTATTCCAATGTTGTTTGTTTTGGAGCGTGTAAATCCTTGAACGATCCTCCTTCAGCAGCAAGGGAAGCTTTCCTAATAATATCCCACCGTAGAGGGCGTCTTTCAGGGTTGTGCTGCATTAATTCCTTGTCTATTTCCAGTGCATTGCAGGCCTATGAAGATGCAGCTCGGACACAAAACTTTATACACAGTTGTGCATCAGTTGCTGCAGGAAAAGTCAACCAATCAGGCAATCTGACCTGCATTAACTAGAATGGCAGATGCAGGTTTAGTGAATTAATACAAAGATGTAAGATGCCGCACGGATTGCAGGTGATGCAAATTTGTCTGTAGCAGTGAATTAGCCCAATAAACCCTAAAGTCCAGGCACTCAGGCTGGAGCAGGATCTGGTTTCTGGTGGATGGGGGGATGGGGGGGCTTGGTCTTGTTAAGATGAGAGGCTGTCAGCATGTGAGCGTCGTGTGTTGTTGCATATTTTGGGTGCTGGCATCAAGGAGGCTATGCTAGCAATGTGACATCTTTTTAAGACCGGCGTTCTCGTGTAAAACGAAGCCTTCGTGGGCTTGTGAGCAAACAGGGTCACAGATCTGCTTTTGTCCTGGAGTACAATGTCACACAATCAACAACCAGCCAGGGTCAAAGTTAATTAACACTCATTATCACTCCGTCCCAAAATACGCCTGCATGTAGTGCAGTCATAGTGAAACACTGGTCTATAAGAGGAAATATTACAGCTATGGTTACTGTTTAGTAGGAATGAATAGCTTATTTAGAATGAAATCAATAATAAAGGGAATAAGCAGTATTTGTATAATGAACATAACACACTAGTTGGTCATTGAAGCCTATATGTGTAACAATGTTGTGAACGTGAGGTGTGAACATTATAAATCTGCAAAGTGTGATTTAGTTTATTTTACATAAAGGCTGTATTATTATATTATATTATTGGGGGGTAATATACATTTTATTTGCCAATTAAAAACTCATTTTAAATGACTAGTAATCAAAATATTAGGGAGAAATCCCTTGTGTTATTGTATGTCAGCATCTCCATGGACACAAATAGACTCACATTTAAGTGTGTTGAAATATAATCAGGTAAAACCCATAAACAGCACTTCAAAATTTCAGTCAGTGCTCTTCAATATGAGAAAGGTGCATCTCATTGTTAAATTATTCAGAGAGTGTCAGGCCCTGAAAGCCCAGCGGAGGTGGCGATTGAGCGCCATTCAGATAAACGAGAATTCCAGTGTTTTAATTGTGAAACGAGGGCCGGCCCACTGGGCCTTCATGTCCATTCCGTTCCTCTCCAGCATGCAACATGAAACGGGTCCTGGGCCACCTTTAAGTGGTTTCCACGGAAACCGCCCATCCCCTGGAGAGGTTTGCATAATTAAATTAAAGCTCTTTTGTATGTCAATTAATTAAAAGCAGGGACAGGTCTTTAAGGCTCTGCACTCATCAGAATCGCAGGTCGCGATGGATGGATTCAGGATGTTTTCACAACCGTCGCGCCTCAATAAATTAGCCACCCATCACACTTTATTTGCGCTCTTTGTAGGGGGAAAATATCGACGGGAGCTTTGAATGATGAAGGAGAATAGGACGCCTTTATAGACACGGTGAGGTGCTTCACGCGAGTACTTGAGTACTTGAACGCCTCTGCGCTCTTGAGTGTCTCCTGTAATTGTTGTCACCAACACTTTTGAGGATGTGTGTTAACGCAAACACAAATGGCTCTCTGCTGTTTACCTGTTATTTTTCCGTGAGCTGAGTGCTCTAAAGATGCACACGCGCCACAAGCGGGAGATGGGCAGGTGCGTGTCCGGATGTCACATGGAGAGAGCCACTGTGCCCCTGTCTGTCAGCAGCTGGTCATCTCCTGTCCACATCCCTGAAATGGCCACTGACAGCTGCCGTGCCGTTTATGGCGGGCTCACAGTGGCCCGCTCCCCTCACAGTGCTTTTAAAGTGACAGCGCAGGTTATCTGACTGCTTTATTGAAGAGGTTGTGTTTGTGCTAGAATGATGTGCGAAAAGTAAATGTTTTTTTTCTTTTCTCTGCTTTTTTATCAGGCGTTCGACTGGACCGCGTGCGTGGTGGAAGACAGAAGTACAAACGCCGGATAGATGCAGAAAACAGCCCCTATTTGAACCCTCAACTGGCTCTGCCGCCCAAAAAGCCATGTAAGAACATTGAATGTCTTTTTTCGCATACAAATGCATACTCTTTTTAAGCAACACTCCCATTTTTAATGTAAAAATAAAACAGGTACAAATGTTGCCTTTAAAAAAAGCTAATTTAAGGTAAATTCTGTCATAATTTCCTCATCCTTACGTTATTCCAAACATGACTTGCTTTCATCTGCAGAACACAAAAGATTTTTTAAGGAATTTCTTTTTCTATTTATGACCATACATATGAAAGTCAATGGAGTCCAAATTGGTTTTAAGCAAAACATCCTAATAAATCATTCAAAATCTTCTTCTGTGCTCTGCAGATGAAAGAAAGTCAGTGAAAAAAACAGTCAAACCGTTTGTCAAAATTTGTCAAAAAAGTCACACAGGTTCAGAACAACACAAGGGTGAGTAAATGATGACAGTTTTCTTTTTTGGGTTGTGTAATATTCCTTCAGGATTGCCGTTTTTGCATCTGTCAATCCCTAAAAAAAGATAAAACACAGAATCTTCCACTAATATCTCAATGTCACCTCACAGCGACCTGCCTTCTTTCCAATGCACCAGTAAATTGGACACAAAACAAGAAAGAGAGAGATGTAGTATATGACAGAGCCAATCGACAAAGATGTTTGTGCATGTGTGTGTGTGTTAGGGGAGAGCGAGGAAGCATGAGAGGGAGAGAGAGGCCTAATCCGGATTAAATCCAATCTGGCAAAGACATCAAACCCACAATACCGGAGCTTCCGCACTGTCAGACTGCTCTGCAAAGAGACAGCACGGCAGCGCTTAACAGATTTGTCCCTAAAGCCTTTTTACTTAATGGTAGCATATTCTCCTGGAATACAATATGCTTTTATGCATGATAGCAGTGGAAATAATCTTAATTATTACAGTGGTAGAAATCATTTTAGGAATACGGCGCTCTGAATAACCTTCTGCCTAATCCTACTGATCCCTCCTTCCAGGTTCAGGCTTATTTCCAGCCACCCAAAGCAACTTATTTTAAAGCTTATTCTCTATGTCCAGCTCCCATCCACTTTCATTACTTCATTTTTTCTCTGCTATTGTATGCTAGCAAGATGGGGACTTTGGGAGACAGTATAAGGGAGAGGCGATGGACCACTCATTGGAAAATGAACTGGACAAAGCACTCAATATGGCATCCTTGCCACTTTTTTAGTTAAAAGAGCCAGTCTGATTTTTAATTTCAGTTTGTTAACTCTATAATTTGCATTGCATGCATACATTTTGTGAGCTAAAGAATCTGCGTTTATACTGATTTGAAATATTTCATTCAAACCTATAATACTGACAGTCAGTTTTAAAGATTTCGGTGGGTTTTTAGATTTCTGTTTTATCTAACATAAATCCCAACTGATGTCTTTTTATCAGTCTGTAATCCAGAATATATCCAGACTAATGTTTAGGTTTTGTAAAGCGTTTGCCTATTTTAGTCCAGTGTCCCATTAATAGAGGCTTTTATCAGTCTGTCTCTGTGCTCTCTGTATCTTTTCTCTCATTCCTTTCTATCTCTTTCTCTATTTTCACAAACAGTGAGCAGTAGCCATGGTCCCAGCCTACCTGATTGATTATTTGCACATAACAAAGGCATGGGGTTTGGAAATTGGGTTGCATTGATTCTAATTAGGGAAACATTAAATAAGATTTACCTAGAGATAGCACTTACAGGCTCCCCCAATCCCTGGAGTAGCAGGGCTGGGCTGATTGATCCATTTCTTCCCCTCCTCCAACACACACACACACACTCACACACACCTCAGAAGTTAATGCTTTTTAATTTAGTGATCCGTTTTGTCCTCGGACCTCAAACACAGATGCACTGGGCTTAAAGTGATTCACCTGGGCCTTGCAAACACACAGACACGCACACAGAGATTGCAGTGCTGTATTTGGGTTCTGTCTGTCTATCATATTGCATTGACATAGATGATTAAACAGCAAATGAATTCATTTAACTGTAAGGGTGTCGCTAATTACCTATTCCAATCTCCCTCACCGATGCAATCCGATCTGAAATGTGTGTCCTTTCTCTCATTAGATTGACAGAATACCCCGAACACTAATCTTTATATCCGCAACTCACAGTATGATCCACAATGAGAATCATCAGAAGGACGTAAATTAAAAAAGCAGCATTAAAAAAGCAGCAGTGGTTCTCAACCGTATTTTATTTTATTTTATTATTTTTTTATTATTATTTTTTACATTTTCACCAAGAATTCAAACTTGATTATTTTGGATTAATTTTATCTAACCAGCAAAAAAAATAAAATAAATAAATAATATGTTGTTAATGTTTGGTACGTTCTGATATGCAAATAAATCTGTCTACAAGTAAAACAAACTTCCAAAACTCCATCAAACTCTCTCCTTACCAATATATACAAGTAACCAAAAATGCTTTTATTTTCGATTAGAAAAAGCACCAAGCATTCATTCCTAAACCAAAAACAGCATTTTCAGTACCACAAACACCATCTTTCTGCCCAGAGAAAATAACTCTGCCAATATTTCATGTTATCTGATTGCTTTCTTTGCTACTGAACCAAACACTATATGACCTTGCTGGTATAATCCCAATCTGTTTCTTTGTTCTCCCCTCGGTGTTCAAATACAGTCCCCTTTGGCTGCCTTGCAGATAACAAGATTGTGTCTCACTTGCTGGTGGCGGAGCCTGAGAAGATCTACGCCATGCCTGACCCCACAGTGCCCGACAGCGACATCAAAGCCCTGACCACGCTCTGCGACCTGGCAGACAGGGAACTGGTGGTCAACATTGGCTGGGCCAAGCATATCCCAGGTAGGACATGAGCAGAGATAGAAATTACACACAACTACAGGCAAACTCGCAGTGTGAAGTGTGGATTGAATAGTTTGGGGGTAAAGCATTCAGTTTAGATGAAAAATAGCAAACCAGATGTTTTATAAAGGTTTAAAAAGTCTTTAAAGGTTTAAAAATTGGATATATAATAAATATTATCAATCATTATATAATAAATAATCAGAAATAATGATTGAAATTTAAGTATAAACATAAACAGTTATTAAAAAAAGCATCTCCATAAACAGTGGTGCCCACAAATCTGAGACTGCTACAATTATTTTATTGTTCTTATTTATTTTTTTGTATGTATTTATAGAAATATAAAAAATATATGTATTTATTTATTATATTTATATTATATTTTTCTATTTGTATTTCTATTTTATATATAAAAAAATCATGTTTGATTACATTTTTATCCAAAAATTTAAATGGAATTTTTAATTCTATAATTTCAGCATAAACAGGCTTCTGTGCTTCACTGTACAGTATGTGCAAATTTTGAACAAAAACTGTAAAGTGTGTTTGAGTAACTGCTGTTTTCAGCAAGTGCAAAGCAGTCTCCTGAACCTAAACAAAGCTGTGCCTTGTCAATCAAGGGCATTTGCCATCACGCAGGCCCCCACTGACACGTTCCTTAGGTCAGCATTTTTCCTCCCTCTGTGACAGCAGACAAGGATCAATTTGTTTAATTTTAGCTTAAATCCTTCCTCAGTATAGCGCGATATCCGCAGGAGTGGAGGGGGGGACCACGATTTCTCCTGCTGTTTAGGCCAACCAGCAGCCTTGTTGAAAGGATTCCTGACATTAGCCATGAACAATAATGGCATGACTGACCATGATTGAGACAAGTGTACCCCCTCCTCTCTCTCTCTCTACTGCTGCTTATTGCCCATCTCCACAAGACAGAATGAGGAGTTTCCAGTAATCTTCTTAACAAAGCCCTTCTTTTGCATTTAATCTGAGACGGCCCTGGTCACAGACAGTGGCTGCCCACTTCAACCCTCACTGTTTGAAAAGAGCTTCCCATAGGTGACTGACTGTGGAGAGAAAGAAAGCTCTCAATTCAGACAATAGTAAAAGCTGTTAACTTATAGGAGGAGATGTAGTGGTAGTTTCACAGCATAACTAGGTTCTTTTTATGAGATTTATTCACCCATTTTCACCAAAGAAAAGAACCAAAACATGTTAACACCTTTATTTGCTGCATAGTAAGTTGTGTTGTAGTTGGCCTTGTGCTGTAGAAATGACTGTGCTAATACTGGCCCCGGGCAATAGTGCCACACAAGCCATAAAATGGGCTTAAAGCTCATCAGAGTGCCAATTTCCTGCCAGGCACGAGATGCAGGATTGGGAGGTTATTTCTGCTGCTCCATGCCAGATTGACCCAGACTTGCCCTGTGGATTTAATGGGATTTTCCCTGTGTGCAGGAAGCCACACCGCTGGAGCTTCTGGAATGTGGCACATTTGTGTACATAGTATAGTAAAGCAGACTGAATACTGTCCTGTAGCATTGTATGATGCTTATGTTATATTATAATTTAATAGTTTGGATCAGTCTTTTTAAAAAAAAAAAAAAAAAAAAAAAAAAAAAAAACACTGAACTGATGCACTGAATTGATCAAATTTGAAGGCAAAACATTTATAATGTTACAAAAAATGCTATTTAAAACAAAAACTAATTTTCTTAACTTTTTATTTATTAATAATTCCTGAAAACTTTGTCAAGATTTCTACAAAAAATATTAGGCAGCACAGCTGTTTGCAGCACTGATAATAATAGCAGCATATTTGAGAAGATTTATGAATAATTATACAACACAGAATACTGGAAAATTAATATCACAAGAATAAATTGCATTGTAAACCATAGCAAAATTTTTTTAAAAATCACTGTATTTCTGTAAAAAAAATATTTTACGAAATTATTGTTTTTACTCAAAATTAATCCACCCATGGTAATTATAAACTACATTTTAAAAAAAAAGTTTATTCCCAAACTTTTGAATGGAGGTATATATGTATTTTATATATATATATATATATATTTTAAAACTACTATAGTAAGTTTAGTATGGTGAAACGTAATAATGAAAGTTTTATTGATACAAGTTTTATGTTAAGTTATCAATGTTGAAATAAAACATTTATCTTGACACATATTTATAAAAATAATATTCAAGTTGTGGTGCAAAATATTAATTCAGTTTTACTTATTATTCACTCTTTATTGGCCAGCATTACTAAACTAAAAATAGTAATAATTTTAGGCCCTCAGTATTTCATAGCACAGTAATAGATTTACTTTCCAGTACATTTATTTTTCAAGGCTAAGAAGTATCCATTATGTCTCAAGCTGTATACTGTATACTTCTCCCTCTCTGTGTGTATACATTTGCACATTCATAGTTTTTTTGTTTTTTTTCTGTACAGTGTTCATATGTTAGTTCATTTCGTAGGCCATGTCTGCTCAGAAAGCAAACAGAGGAGTCTCTCGATTGGCGTCAGAGTTCACATTCTATGAACGATTGCTCAGCAGAAGAGAGATGATTGTATGATTAGACCTCGGCAGGCAATTCTGTGTCTGTTTGAAGAGGAAGAAGCCCCCTCATCCCTGGAGCAGGTATTCCTGCGGCTCTCATCTCCTCCTGCTCCTCACGCTCCAATTGCCACTGTATCCCGATGAAAATTTCCAAAGAAAAGTGTGAGATTCAGTATAAAGTTCTTGTCTTCTACTTACTCAAGACATACTTTTTGTTTTCTGAGAATGATTTTTTTTCCCTTAACCTCACACAATCAGAAAGACACATGTTGACAGCCTGGCTCTGTAAACGGCCTCCTGTTAACCTCCCCTAACCGCTCCGCCACAGCTCCATGTGCGCATTTCTCTCTTTTTCAACTGGTTTGTCTCTGCAGTTTCTATGGTACAGTAATTTTTTTTAATCAAATTGATGAAGGCCTCCATTCTCCCCGAGAGCCCAAACCAATTTATGGCTCATGATACGGCGGCTATGTTGCTAACAGACGTAACAAACTGTCAGCCTCTTGCACAGAAGCTAATTTGAAGTCATTAGGTGTGCAGCGTACGGGCAACAATTTGTTACGGTGGTTAGGAGCGCCACTGACATTTCTGAGCGCCTTCGCTTACGATCTGTCCTAGGCGAGGAGCAGGCAAATTGTAAACTAATTTAAACATCACTCAGTATTACTGGAGCTGCCGCTGCAGAGAGCTGGCGGATAATGAAGCAGTCTGTGTTTTGCGGAATGGAGTTAAAGACGCCTCAACGGCAGCTCCCTCCGCCGGCGGCGCAGACACGGCCGTTCCTTTCTGATTGCTTTTTTAATGCGTAGAGGCTTCGCCCCTTCTCCCTCCTCTGATCATTTACATGCTCGTATAGGCCGTGAAAACATTCGATATGGTTTACAAACACACTGCGAGAGACGGTGCCTGAACAAAACCCCCGCGACGCCTGTTCCTGTAAGCCTGGCATTATGGGAGACGCAAGGATTTAGAAATGTGATATTAACTCAATACGAGGGTGGAGAAGGAAAAAAAAGCCGAAAATGACATAATGTGGATTAGGGTGAGGAATCTCATTTGCGAGATTAAAGTATTCGGGCTGTAATTTTATTTTAGCGTTTAAGCTGCACGGGGGGAGAGGAAAGAGCAAACGTTTGTCGCGGGAAGAAAAACCTGTACTTTTGTCTGTAAATAGAATAGGAGTTCTCTCATGCCAGCCAAAAAAAACAAACAAATTAAAAACAAATTACAGTGCGTAATTTTATTTGAGCATTTGTAGCAGAAATATTGTATTATATTTAATGTTTGTAGGCAGGAACAAAAAAAAAACTGTAAATAAAAGCAATATCTGAAGAAAAACAAATCTGTAAGCAGAATTATAGGTGGAAGGAAAATAAATGAAAATGTGCTGTATTGAGGTAACATTTAAGCTGCACAGGGAGAGAGGAAAGATATATATTATATATATATATATATATATATATAAATTAAAATGAAAAAGCTCTGTAAATAGAATTAGAGACTGAATAAAACACGCAAAAAAGCCCTGTATTGAGGATGTAATTATTTATCATTTAAGCGGAAAGATCATTTGTGTAACAAAAAAGCATAATTAAAAAAAAAAATAAAAAAATCTGGAAAAAAAATGGAAATAGAATTAGAGGAAAAAAATGCACAAAATGTTCTGTGTTAAGGCTGTAATTGTTTTAATTTAAGCTGTGTGGAGTGAGGAAAATATATTTTTGTTGTAGCAGAAAAATCTAAATCTGAGGGGAAAAAATTTAATTAGAATTAGAGGAGGAATAAAAATAAATAATGTGTGTTGTACTGAAGCAGTTAATTATTTTATTAAGTAAGAATGGAAATAGCAAACCTTTGTAGTGTAAAATGGGGAGAACAAGTAAATAAAATTAAAAGTCATAAAAAAAATAGAATTTAAAAAATCGTGCTTTTATTTTAGAAAGAGCAAATGTTTGTAGTAGAAAAGGGTGGGACAAAAAACTTTACTGTAAATAACAGTAAAATCTGTAAATAGAATTAAAGTCACCTCACGCCGGCCAGGAGCTATAAAAATAAATGAAACCGTGCTGTCATACGCTTGTGACATGCCTTATCGTAACACAGCCGCACACAATGGCGGGCGGTCGCACTTGACTTGACGAGCGGGCTACAAGAATGGCCAGCGCATGGACCGGCACTGGCTTTTTAGCATGACAGGACCCTCACTATTACAGGCCCTTTATGCAGGCTGAAATTGCTCGGGCTTCTCCCATTCTTGGTCCTATCTCAGGGACTTTCTCTCTTTCTTTATTTCCCTTTCAATTTTCACTGGCACGCGGATAAGCGCGTGCTAACACAATATGATTGAGCTGTAAAATGGAACCCTGTCGACTCTAATCTCTTTTATGTAGATACCGAGGTACTGCCACACTCCACTTCATTCCTCTGCCTCCCCCCACCTCCATCTTTCTCTCTCTCTCTCTCTCTCTCTCTCGCGCTCTACACCTTCTTGTTCCTCTCTCCCTCGGCCAGGCCTCTCTCTCGCTCCTTCAATTGTCAGGGCCAGTGCATTCGTAATAGGTTCAGGAGAAGGAGAGAGTCATGGAAGCCCGACTCCTACTCAAATATCGCAGCGAGGTTTCTCGGGGCATAATAAGACGATTACGTGCTCGCCAGACAGACGTGCCGTGGGATTAGCATATTCGCCCAGAAACCTTGTTAGAAAAAAAAAACCAGGAGGTGCTTACTCAGTGCAATCTGCAGGCGTGATTGAGGTGTCATCATTATTGGCTGACCTGTGTGTACAGGCTTAGTGGCCTGTTCTGGATACGAACAATAGCAATTAAAGTTACCCTGGCAAAGCGTGCACAACTGCCTCAAGGCTGCAGCCGTGAATGCAACATGTGTGTTTTTTTAGTTTTTATGCTTTATTTATTTCACCCACGCCCTGTCTCAGGCATCGGGCAGCTGGTGAGATGTCTTAATCAGGAGCTGAGCGAGGGATTTATCTAAAGCATAGGTTTGCTTTCTCCATGAGCTCTTTCCCAGCGCCTAATCTTCAGGATGGGAAAACACAATAGAGATAGAGGTCTTACGATCACTCTTGGTGTTGTAATACAGCCCTGGAATAATTCACATTTCACAATTTCACACCAGTGTTTCCTATTATATGTAGGCCTATTTCATGTTTCCTAATATATGTAGGCCTATATGTATATATGACCATGTGTATAGTAATATATTACTATTGTTGTTGTTTTTGTTGTAATTTTGTTGTAATAATAAATTAATAAATATAAATGATAATAACAATAAAATGGTACCAAGTAGAGACATATATATTGTATATTATATATATAGTATATTGTATACATTTGTGTATTATTAATATTTTAAATCTTTCATTTCATGGTTTAATGCTTTTTAAATATTTTTAAAATAAAATTTATATTTCTATAATATTATTATTAATATTTTAAATCTTCAATTTCATGGTTTAATGTTTTGAATATTTTTTTATATAGAATTTATATTTAAAAAAATATAAAAGTTTCCCCTTAACTACATATTGTTATATGCAGATCCTATTAGTTATGAAATGCATTAAAAATATTTTTTTTGGCACAAAAATGTTACTTTATGAGGGCCAGTCAGATACTGCAAAGTTCCAAGATAACATTTTATTTTAAGTCAGAAAAACAAACAGAAATTTGATTCAATCTAATAGCTTCTAAACTCATAAGAGTTATTTGTTCATGAATCACATTACAGTAGTCATGCTCTCTTTCTCTTTTCTTTTTTTGAGTGCAACCAACAAAACAATAGAAAGACATTCTGATTTGACAGCATTCCACAGTATGTGGTCTGCTCTATGATCTATATCATCACACTCAATTCATACCTCTAGCTCACAACTTCTGCTGTGGCACTATAGATTCAAAAGTCACTTGATGTGTCCAGAAAACGTACAGTCATGTCAATTTCTGCCTTTTTTCTCAGTTTAGTCCCTCCCTCTTTCTAACTCCAGTCTCAGTTTGACTGAACATGCTTGCTAGTTTTGTCTCATTAGCTCCGTGAACCCACTGGAGAAAGAGCTAATCATATGTAAACATAATTATCTGCAAACTGGAGTAAGCCCGCTTATTCCTCCTCGCTGATGTGCGTGCCTGCCAGTGCTTTCCCAGATGTGATTTTTGGGACCCTCCTCCTCTTCTCTGCCCTGGATGAGAGGAGAAAACCCATTTGTGACACCCCAACCCCCACCCGATATCCCCACTCCAACCAATCTCTAAATGAGGCCTTGTCTGTCACCGCCCTCAGCCTGACACACTGCAAATATTGATTAATAGATGCCCTAAGCTCCTTTTAGCAAATCAAATTTTCACTTTTAGCAGGGGTTTCACTCCTGATACATTCAGCAAAGTGAGACACACTAAATTAAGTCTGACACTCAGAGAAAAGGCTGTACAGATTGGAAAAATGTGTGTCAAAGAGAGCATTTTATATTGCTGTTTTAGCATAGTTCAAAGGTCATGATCACATAAGCTCTCTTCAACTGCGTCTCTGATTATTATTTTGAAGTTATATAAATCTGCAAATTGGTTATTATAGACAAAACTGGATGGTAGTTGTTGGAAAAGCAGTTTTCTTCTCAAGGTTTTGTTTGTGGCATGTTGTTAAGGGGAACCCCGTGTCAGCTCACAGTCTACTTTGAAAATAACCACAGCGCAGCATACTCGATGAGTTCTACATCTTCATACTGATGTGCTGCCTACAGTCTGTGACATTATTGACTCAGCTGTCTGAATGATGCCTGACTCTACTTTTACCCCATTACACACAGATTTGTCCTTTTTGTGCATGTCAATATGTGAACTGTGTGTTTCATTTTTCTGAACGCTGGGCTTTCATTTCTTTTTTTTTGGGGTGTGTTTTTGTCATCTTAACCTGTGTCTGAGGATATTTATTACCTAAAGTCTTATTAAATATTTGTAAAATAAATAGCTAAATAATTTATTATTGTCCTTTTAAAGCTTAAGTCTAGGTCTAAACAAACAAAGGGCCCTATATAATCTGTTTCATTTTTTCCATTTTATTTTCCAAATGAATTTTTTTCCCATTTTAATTTTTCTGGATTCCATTTTTCTGCACTAATGGTAACATAGATTTAATTCATCAAAAAGAATGTCAAAGTAATTCAAATCTTAAAACTTACAATTTAAAACATCTTTTAAGTTTAACACAAATATTATTTTAAAGGCTTTAAGGCGAATTCTGTTTTCCATTAATTTTCACCAGTATTTTAAATCTTTTAAATATTATTAAATATTATTAATCATTAAATATTATTAATCAAATGCATCTCTAGTTAATTGATGTTGGAATAAAATACAAATGTATTGTGTTGTGTATTTACATTTTTCTGCTAAAAAAAATTCTGGTAAACAATTTTTCAGATACTTTTTCCTATAAAAACAATGTTTTAATAATAATTTTAGTAGTAGTAGTTGTAGTACTATCCTTGCATTACGTAATATTTCTGTCACCATTTCTTCAAGTTAAACCAAACTTTTATTATGACGGATTGCTGTGAAGACCTTTAGGTTTCTGATTGTATATGATATGATGATAGTTTTGATCAAAAGAAATTGTGAAGTTCTCATAAAGTAACTATCAGAACAGCTCTAGAGATTGTTCACGTGTTCATGTGCTCATATATGATGCTTTTTGCCACTGATAATCTTTAAATGTATATTAATATAGTGTAAATATTTTGAGCAATGTGAGGATGAGTAAATGCCGAAAGACTTTTATCTGTTCTTAAAGTGCTCCTAAGAAAAAAGACAACAACATATAAATAAAACAAGGAAAATAAATAAACATAGATAATATTTAGATAAGTATTTAATTATATATTATATACAGTGCCCTCCAATAATATTGGCACCGTTGGTAAATCTGAGCAAAGGTGGCTGTGAAAATAAATCTGCATTGTTTATCCTTTTGATCTTT
>JAUMHE010000069.1:11145663-11174108 GCA_032359235.1 Enteromius mattozi | reverse complement strand
AATAATCCAAACACAAACATCAAAATAAACACAAGAATTAGTCACTGAGCACAAAATGAAGCTTTTGCCATGGCTGTTCCTGTTCCAGTGAACTAAAGAGGAGAAGCACCATCATTGAGCTGGTTTTCTGAAGGATCTGGAGAGATTCTGCATGAAGGAGTGGTCTCTTTTCTCTTATCAGGGGTTCTCCAAATTCTTCAGGCATTACAGTAGAAAAATCAGAGCTGTTATCTTGGGAAAAGGACGCAGCAATAATTGGGTGCCAATAATTGTGGCCAACATGTATTAGAGAAAAACATTTATTTCACCATGAGTATTTCTCCCCATTTTCAATTGTTTTACTTCATTGATAGGTTAGTTTTTGAATGAAAGATCAAAAGGATAAACAATGCAGATTTATTTTCACAGTCACCTTTGTTCAGATTTACCAAGGTGCCAATATTAGTGGGGGGCACTGTATGTATATATATAATATATATATATTTATATATAGATTGATAGATATGTGTTTCAAATTCAGTTGGAATTGATAATGTTAGGAACACATGATGGATGTCTTCATATTTAAGCATTGATTTCCTCCTTGAAATTAATATAGATGTTCTCTTTTTTTTTCTTCCTTACTAATGGACTATGCATCACAGAATATGGAGTGATTGTCCGTCACACACAATACCCAGCCTCCACCACACCTCACATGTAAACATGCCTGTCTCAGCCTGTTGGAAATGACCTGACAGAAGCCAGATTTGCATCATGCTTTGTCATGTGAAAACAAATGCAAAGCTCGGCATTATGCCTGTGTTTATCTGTCCTCTTGCGTGTCTGTCTTTATAAAGGACACATTTGCTTTATAAAGGCTGTAAGAGAGCTGAATAGGTGTGACAGTATCCCTCTGGCCTCTCACCAGTGCTGCATTCTTACCAACCCATCAGGCCCTGTGTCTGCCCCACAGCCAGCGGGGGGCGGCCCTGTGTGATTGCCCGTTGAAAAAACAAGGCATTATTGCTCATTTTTCCCTCTTATTAGTTTGATTACATTTGCAAATCAAATCAATCCATCAGGCGGTTTGTGAAGGGCCGCGTCCTGCAATCTGAAAGGGCCTCCTAGTAATCTCCATCTAATAAGATGCAAATGTGTCACATCAGTAAGTAACCAATAAATCATCGCTGTGTCTACGCCAATCATTAACCATCAGAATGAACAGTCAATTTTTAGTATTTTCAATTTGTGATATGCTAGTGGAATATAAAGATAGATGGACGTAATTATACAAACCAAACTCTATTTCAATCCTCCCATCTCCAACAGCAGATTTGCTGGGAGGTAGAACAGGCCTGTCATTGTATTATGATTTTTATTTTTTTTTTTGGTCTAGAGGTTCATGCAAAGTTCACAGACAGGCTTGAAATGGCCCTCTGCTGAAACCCCACTACAAAGTATCAGTTCAGGGGGCCGTCATCTCTATCAGAGAGTAAGAAAGCAGGAAAATGGGATTGGATTTGAGCTGTCAGTTGGCTCTGAGGAATTATAACCTCACATCTGCACATCCGAATGAGGTTGGGTGTTAAACAGAGGCTTTCGAAGATGTGCAACATATTGCCTCGGTGCTGTACGCCAGCCTAATCATGATGTAAATTATTATCGATGCGGTGGCAAGACGACATGGCCCGTATATGGTCGTGCCCAGTGTGTTGCTTATGAATAAAGTGATTGGCTACGTTTTAAACTGAGAAAGTGTCTTCTTCACACGGTGCAAAGCAGAACAGATCAGCAGTGCTTATATGCAGATTTACTGAAAACCTAAAGTGGCATTTAGTGGGTCAAAAACATGACACTAAGTTCATTACTTTTTTAGTTGTTTGTCCAAATGTATGAACATAAACACAATAATTTGAACAAAGATAAGCATGTTTTTAATATAATAATATAAAAAATTTAGTATGAAATTCACCATTATAAATATTTATATATATATATATATTTATATATACACACACACACATTTTTCTTTCCTTTTTATTGTGGTCACTTATTTGTCATTGACTCATGTGTTGATCATGAATGAGTTTTTAGCCAGTCCATATTTAAAGAGATTGAAAAGGAATACTGGTTCAAATACAGTACTCTCTTCTCTCTCACAGCCTCTCACACATGGACTTCTCAACATCTGAGTGTCCTCCTCCTCATCACCATATTTCATATTTGAATGTAAATTCACATTTAAATGTATGCTACCTTCAGTGTGTCCAAAATGTTCTCCCATCCTTTTTTTTTCCCCTTTTCTGAATTTCCCTCTCTGCCTCTTTTGTTGCAGTCCCTCAGGTATAGAGAGTTTCCCTCCACAGAACCTCTTCTGTACTTCTAAGACCGAAGAGCCATTGTGTCTTGCAAACTGGCATCAGCATATTTCTTTTCGCCTCATTCTTTCCTCCCTGCATATTTTGCACATAAAATGTGGCCCTACTCAAATAAGCTCTTGTGTTTATCATGATCGATGCTTTCATGCATTACTCTGTTATATTATTCTCTCTGTTCTGAAATAGTTATACTTCAGAGTGCAGGTTCTCGCACGTCTATCGCTCTATTTTAATTTATTGTGTGTACACACGTGTGTTAAAGGTACAATTCGCACAAAAATGAAAATTCTGGTATTTACTTGCCACCTTGTAGTTCCAAACCCATATGAAATTATTTATTTATTTCCATAAAATGAAAATCAATGGATTTAAAAAAAAAAAGAAAGTCAAAATGTCTCACCAAATTATCATTTTTGGGAGATGCATTATCCCTTTAAATGCATACACTACCATCCTGCCTCACTCCCTCACCGTTCACACGCACATTTACGAATTTCCAACACCCGACTACTTCCTTCACACGCATCACTGCCTTATTTCCAATTGCGTAATCAAACCGTGGCTTCAACGCTCGCTCGCCCCAGCCGCTAAACAGCATTTGGGTTTGTGCTGCGGATTTATAGTTTATCTTTATCTGTTGCTTCATCTGTGGGTAGCTATTACGCCAGCCTGGCCAGCTTATTGTTTGGGCCTGATAGATCTGTGTGCAGTCCATCACTTGGAGCTGTGCGCCCGGAAAGCCATCGGCCCGCCTGATGATGAAATACGAGCTATCAGCCTCAGTAATGGCTGTAAAATTTCATAATTACACGGCCTTTATTACATTGCATAATGACCCTGAAGCAGTATGGAACAATTAATTAAGATTTTCAGCCGTGGCTTTTGCAGAAATTAAAAGGTGCTCATTGCCGTGGAATGGGGTAATGTCTTGTCTCGGAAGCATTAAGGCGCGCTTTAAGCGCGAGACTCCCTGTCTGTCTGCGTGCGTCGTTGATGCTGGAGTGTTTGTGGAAATGCAGGGCATTCCTCTGCTTCTGTTTGTCTGGCCGGATCATGTTTGAGAGAGACGCTAATCCTCCAGTATGAAATTAATCCATGCAGTCAGGCCTCTATCGGAAAGATCTGGACATTTTTTCCCCCAAATTTAATCTCCAGTGATAAGCATATAAATAATATGCTGCGGCAATCGCAGTTATTCTATGTTTTGGAGAAGAATGCATCATCAAATATTTTTTTTCTTGTGTTATTTTTTTCTGCCACGTCCAGATGAGATAGGGTTTGTCAATACAGCCTCGTAAGGGGTTTTATCGATCAGCATGGGAAAACAAATGAATCCGTATAAGTATTTGCCCCGCACCCCTCCCTTATGTGCACACACACACACTCTCACGCTCCTGACTATATGCTGTGGCAAACTAAGGGGGCGTCTGAGGCTCAGACTTAAGCCTTCGCCTCGTGCATCTTGTGGCCTTTCCTAACGCATCCTTTTGTGCCTCATGGAACGGTGGTGGTTGCGTTTGTCTGTCCCTGCCAGCGGGAGCTGCTCGGACCCCCGTGGGGGAGGCTCACATCAAAGATGTCCGACTGGCATAGGAGTGAAGGGGAGAGCTGTAGACCTTTGTGCAAACTACACTAATACCTCCTAATAGGAATAGGATAAAACTGCTGTCGTTACCGCAAACATCAGCATGAAAAACAAGAAGAGCTGAACCCTATGAGAAAGAGGAAAGAGGAGACATGTTTGTTTTGTCTTTACATAACATACATTTTCTTATTAGTTCAACGTATCTTTTCTCAAAACAATAAAATCTCCAAATCCATGTCAATCCTGAGATTAATAATATCAACCTCCACCCGAAACCCTTAAGAGCCACCTCTACATTCGCCAACCGAGACTCTGGGGAGAAATAAGAAAAAGGTGTAATTAAAATGTAAATATTGATATTTCATTGTTGGAAATGGCTTTTCGGCGATGTGGTTAATGTCACTCCATCTGTGGAGCCTCTGCCATGGATGCTTTATTACAGTCCGGGGAACTGCTGCCCTTCTCTGCAGCCGCCACCATGGCACATGTGCTTGTTGCTGCCTCGTTTCCATACGCAATTAAGTGGAAAAGTACAGTCCGAACAGTAATCCATGCTATCTTAACCAGCTGTCTGGGTATATTTAGAATTAATCTCCACCACCAATCGGCCTTAATGTATGCAATTAAGAGTCTGCCGATTGCTAATTAGGTGCATTAGAATCAAGAAGCTGTGGTAACGTGACGATGCAGCATCTCCTCTGCTTCGGGTGGAGCAAATCCTGAAAGACAACAGCAAACAATTCAGCTATGTCCAAATTGTGTGCAGGAAGATGTAACAGCTCAAATAAAATGATGTTTTCTTTTTGGTTTAGTTGTGTGGTACTGCACTTTTTTGATAATGCAGTTTAATTGACAAGGTTTTGATTCTTTATACGACAAATTTTCAAGTAAAACAACATTTAACAAGAAAAACATGTGGGAAGTTGTTTTGGTAATTGACTGGAATGTTAAAAGTGACATTATATAATAAAAATGGTTGAAAAATAAGAGTTAACATCAGTTGAAAAGGAAAGCCAAGCTAGTTTTGAGTTTTGAAAATATAATTGTAGGAGTAATATGTACCTGTATATTACAACTGACAATGTGTATTAGGACAGTAAAAAGTGTCATTTTTGTGCCTTTCCTTACGAAAATTAACCATGGTTTTACCACCAAAAAAAAAAAAAAAAAAGGGTTACTATAGTTTAACCATGATAACCACAAATTAACCACTAATAAATTTGTAGTAAAAATGTGGTTATACAAATGGTGATAAATACATAAAAACACCATGGTTGCTACACTTTTACTAAAATAAAACTATAGTTAAATTTGGTAAGAGCTTTATTAGTCTAATAACATAAAACCTTTGCTTCACTTTTTTGTTCACGATTAGCCTTCAGCTGATAGCTTTCAGTGTCTAAAATTCCTCACAGAACGGAAACAAAATAATAAGTGGCAAAAAATACCATTCCATTTTTTTCCCCAAAGAAAAGCCTGAGGGAAAATCACTCAATTCTGTTTAACTCTATTGAATGGTAGAGCAGAAGCCAGCAGCTGTTTAACACCATAGCGGTGTGCATGTGATCACGGTAAACGCTGTACGGCAGCGTGCCTCACACTGACAGGTGAATATTTGCTTAGCCGCTAAATGGATGTGGACAGCTATGGCGGTGTTAATGTGTTTTCCCTCCTAAAAAGTGTGATTTCTCTCTCTTTCTCTCTCTGACTGGTGTTGTTTTGTGGAGATGAAAGGCGGCCGGTGATAAAAGCAAAGAGGAGCGCTGCGGCGGTTTGTGTGTATGCGGCTCCTGTCATCACTTCCCCTGTGTCCCTCCTCCTCTCTGTGGGGGGAAGGGAGACTAAAGACCCAAATGTTTACACACACACAAAACACTCTTGTTTGCCTTTTCATGTTGTTTTTGATTTGTGCGAGACTTCTGTAGGCTAATATTTGCCGTTTGTTTGGGTGGGAGATGTTTAGGTGGAGGAGTTTAGCTGGTAAGGAGGAAGTGTCTCAGCGCCTCACTGGGGCAGTAAATGGACAGACAGAGACTGGCATGGTGGTTGTTCCTGTCTCACCATGGCCTTTGGCATCATTAGCCTCACCACAGGCTTATCTGTAAGCTTACAGTAATCACCAATCAGCTGAACGTATTCCAAAGACACATCCTTTTTATGGCTCATTTGGATATTAATGCTACAATGGGTCTGTTTTAGTGAACAAAATCATGTTCATGATCATGTTCCATGAAGATATTTTAGAAATTTCCTACCGTAAATATATCAAAACCTAATTTTTGATTAGTAATATGCATTGCTAAGGACTTCATTTGGACAACTTTAAAGGCGTTTTTCTCAATATATATGTATTTTTTTGTTTGTTGTTTTTTTTGCACCCTCAGATGCCAGATTTCCAAATATTGCCCTATCCTAACAATCATACATCAATGGAAAGCTTGTTTATTCAGCTTTCAGATGATACATAAATCTAAATTTTGAAAAATTTACCCTTTTGACTGTTTTTTGGTCCAGGGTCACACATATTCTTACTAAATTAAATATGAAATATATATTTACATGAAAACATTGTTAAATATATTAGTACAATAATTAATAAAGAAGACATTAAGCTGTTTCACGGTGCATATATCATGATATATGCATTGTTACCCCAGTAGGTGGTGACATGTGACTCTTCTTGAATGACTCATTGAATCATTCATTCAGTCATTTAATGCAAAAGCACTGATTCGTTCAGGAATTAAATAAGTCTTCATCAATTAATTTTCTCAAATGATAGAAATAGAAAATGCCAATGTCTACTATTTTCTGTTCTGAGACACAGTTGGATTCAGTTTCCACTGAGGCCAAATCCACAAAATGTAAATGCTAATATTGTAAATTTAAAATTGAAGTTAATCAATATTAATATATTATTGATTGAACTCTAAACTATAAAGGTAATACCTCTCTTGCAATTGTGCCGTTTATTGCGAGATGATACATTTAAATCTATTATAGTTTATTCTTGTTTTATTATCTAATGTTGTTCCGTTAAGGCATATCCGATATGACAACTTGGACTTCTAATATTACTAAGTCTCACCTTCGCTCTCCACAGCACTATTTTTTACAAGTAGATTAGTCACCGTGTCATCATCGTCTTGACAAAGTGTGAAAGCAAATAGAGTGTATATTCACACAGGAGCTCAGGAGGGAGCCAGGATGCATCAAATAAACATCCAGCCCGGTCGGCACGCAGAATAGCACTGATTCTCATTGCTCAAGCGTGTTCATTTACCCTGCAACCATGAGAAAATAAGCAGGGGTGTTGCTGAGAGTGAGATGGAGGAGTTAAGAATACGTGTGTTTATATGACAGCTAAGCAGCGATGCTGAGGTGAAGTCTGCCTTGAGGAAGACGAGGAGGAGAAACAACCGTGTATATGTGTGTGTGTGTGTGTCTCGGCGGGCTCTCTCAGTGTGTAAACGTGCAGTCAGAAAAGATTTGGCAGACGGACGGCCGGTGGTTGCTGTGAGGCCTGGTGGTGAGCAGTCCTGCCCGGCAGGGGTTAACTTCGCATGGCTGCACTGCAGCCTCTTTCTGTCAGCCTGTGCTATGCGCTGCTCCAATGCTTATTTCTTCTGAAAAGCCACTGCAGGTTTCACAAGGCCTCAGCCATCAGATACCTTCTACTGGTGTAACCTTCACAGATCCACATACTTAGCCTTTCCTCCCCGTCTAGCACAAAGTACATCAGTTTACTGAGAGAAAAGAGAGATAGAGAGAAGAAGAGAGACTGTGCCAGTGGCAAAGCCCCTTCAGTGCTGCTGGAGAGAGAGGCAGTCTAAGCTCTGAAGCTGGTCTCCGGGCTAAGAGAGTTAAATTGAGAGGACGTTACTGGAGATTGAACGCTGGATCAGATAATGCTCGTGTGTCATCAGGATGGGGCAGTCTGCTTTGTGTCTGTCAAATAAAAGAGTCTCTTATCCAGAGTTACATGCCTTGTAAATAAATAAATGCCATGTAAATAAAAAATTGCTTCTTGATTGATAAATAAACAAATAAATAAGATCAAATTATGCATTTACATAAAAAGCGATTCTGAAATCAAGAATTGTTTATTATAAATATATATTATATATATATTTAATTTAGTTAGTATTTATTCTATTGAAAAAAAATTGTGTGTGTATTATACTGTATATACAATATATACAAACTTAAAAAATATATATTTTAAATATTTAACACAAACTTATATTATTAAACACACATATTGTGCCTATATATCGTGCCTTGTTTAGTGTCACGTCTGTACTGAGTCAATAAACTTCCTCTTGTTACAGGAAGTTCTTTGGGAAAAGGGTTGTAGACATTTGCCACAGCTGAAATGACAGCGACACGTTTTAATTTGGCTCTTTGGATCCTTTCTCATGCAGCAAAGCATCCAAAGGTGAACTGTAATCACGGTCGCCACCACGTTCTTTTGTGAAATGAAATAACAGATGAAAAGAAGGGGAAAAAATGCATCTTTAAAGTTTGCCCTCGCGTAAATGTCAATAGAGAACCTTTTCCATCATCAGCAGTAAATTCACATTGATGGCTCTTTTCTTCTCTCTATCGATCCGGCCATGAGAACGTAGATTTGTATCTGTTAATTAATGCGTCCTGAAACAGCATTTGTATTAATCAGGGAGATAAGAAAAATTGGATGCCTGCACTGGCATGACAACCGTAAAAGCGCGAGCCCCTGATAAAATCATTGATGGACCTCAATAAAGAGGGAAAAAAAAAGTTCTTCCTTCCACTCAATAAACTAATCATCCGGCTTTTAATTATTCTGCGGAGAGATGTGTGGAGATTGGGGAATGTGTAAATCTAATTATTTACTAACAGCAGTGGCTGAGAGGGAGGGCTGGGAGTGGCACAGGGGGAGCTCTAGGCTATGGGCTCCGTCCATCTGCCACTCCACTCCACTCCACAACCCCTTCCCTACCCGCCCCCTGCCTTTATTTTGTCTCTCTGTTTGTCCCTCGTGCTCTCATTCATTCTCTTTGTCCCTCTGTCTTGATATGTCTTTGGTCGTCCGTTTGTTTCTTTTCATGATAAACTCTACTGATGATAATCTTTTAAATGTTTCTGCGCCACTAGTGTTACTAACCAGAAGTAGTGATATTAGTGTCCTGCCTTGGTTGAACAAACAAAAAGAGTCAGTGTTGATGAGTTTGAGCAAAAGCACCAAAGTGTTTCGAGTTTTTCGAAGTGAATCTACCAATGGCTTACTTATACTAATATTACAGTGTATTTAAACATGAAAAAGCGTTATATATATTCAGTCAGATACTCAATTCCCTAATTATTTATAGTCAACAATATGCTTTATTTTTATTTATTTAAAAATCAAATTCGCAAATACTGTATATTCAGAGTATGTCAGTGGATTATTTCCAAATTCTCAGCAATATTAAAGGATTACACATACCTCTCAGGAGGCCATGAGAGTGTGATCTTATTTTTAGCCAATGCCACCTTTCATTGAGGCCAGTGTCTTTGTAAGAATGCAGCGGTCTTACATTGGACCCCCTTAAGAAATTCTTGGCTTAATCCCTTTTGATGATTTTATTAAGTAGTAGAAGATGGCCCTGCCAACTGGCATTGAGCACACTAGCACCAGCAGGCCAGGGGAGGCACCAACTGCTCACCAGCTCTTAGACTGCCTCTAATGAGATCAGAGATGTTAACAGTTTGGGATAATAAATTAGCGGTTGGTATAAACAATAGCCCGAAACCTACACCTAATGAGCTCCTTGCCATTAGTGATTAACTCACAGAAAGAGATTTCAAAAAAGAGAAGAAAAAATGAGTGAAATTGCTTGCTTCCTCTGAAGGCATCTCTAGACAACAGATGTTGGTGAGCATCTCTTTCCTCATGTTCCCCCGCCACCCAGATTAGCCCCCTCGCTGTCGCAAAGAGAGATGCTTCATCTGTTCTTGGAAGAGCAGAGTGAGTGAGATGAGACGAAAAGGTCCAACACCAACAGGTGCTGTTGTGCCTTTCCCTCACCCTCAGAGCTGATGAACAGCTCCCAAGCACTTACAATATTTATTTAGATTTTTAAAAATTGTTTGCTCTTTGCAGGCAAATTTAGCTTTCCGCTTTTTGCATTTATTTCAATTGCTTTTTATTTATTTATTTATTTGTTTGATTGTTTTACTTATTTATTTATTCATTTATTTATTAGGGGTATTTTAATAATAATAATAATAAGAATAAGAATAAACATAAAATATTTATTTATTTATTTATATGAAAATACTCCCAAAAAGAAAAAATATAAAATATAAAAATAAATAAATAAATAAATAAAAATAAAATAAATTAACAATAAAAAAATTATTATTATTATTATTATTATCATCATCATCATCATCATCATCATCATCATCCATCTTATTTATTTATTGTTGTTGTTGCAATAGTATTCATCTGTCCCAGTCCAAAGAAATTAAATCTATCAAAAGTGCATTATGTAGTCTAAAAGTATTAGAAAACATCTTAAAGCATCAACCTGGTACCTCAATATTAAGTATGTTTCTCAGACTCCAAACTGAGGATGAGGGTTGACCTCCTTGTGTTATAGACAGACAAAAGCAATGCATTCGTCAGTTTCAAAAGGCATTCACGAACATGAACTTCAAAATTTCCTTCACTTCGAGCAAAAAGACAGGAAAATGAGGGGGGAAAGTGTGTGTGCAGAGTGGGGGGAGGAGGAAGGAGAAGGAGTTTGAGGCAAGCAATTAGTCTTTCAGTTGGTGTGATGGGAAGAATTGATCCATGCTGCATGTTGGGGGAGATAAGGAGTGCCCTCCCTCAGGATGTCCCCTGGCCTGCAGCACAGCAGGAGATGAGAGCCAAGGCTCGTGCTAGGTGCCTCAGCTCGCTCCCACTGGAGTTTTCCTCTGTATTACACCTCCAGAATGTCAATTCTTCCCACTAACACAACCAGAAACTTCTGACAATCAACTGAGCTTTTATATCATATACCGCCGTTGAATGTTGATTTGAAGCTGAAAATTGGTTGAGTTGAGTTGAAGAGAGCTCTTTCTCTGTCTGTTTCTCAGGGTTTTCCACACTCTCGCTGGCGGACCAGATGAGTCTTCTGCAGAGCGCGTGGATGGAGATCCTGATCCTGCGTGTAGTCTATCGCTCGCTGTCTTTTGAGGACAAGCTGGTCTACGCTGAAGACTACATCATGGACGAGGACCAATCCAAGCTGGCTGGACTGCTAGATCTGAATAATGCTATTCTTCAGCTGGTGAAGAAGTACAAGAGCATGAAGCTGGAGAAGGAGGAGTTCGTCACTCTTAAAGCTATAGCCCTGGCTAACTCAGGTAAAATGAACAGATGCTATAGATTCCAGTCAGAGCAGATGCCATGTTTGATTTGATGTATTCAAATGAGTTGTTCAGCCAACAAAACATTGAAAACACATTTTCCAACAAATTTACAATGAAAAAAAAAAGGGTCAATGGCAAAACACAAATTTTTACACAGATTATGTATTCAAAAATAAAATATAAATGGAATTTATAAATATTATGATTTTCTCTATGATGAGCATGTTTTTAATTTGGAAATTAAAATCATTTTGACATTTTTTGGGGTGGGTTGTAAAATTTAAAAGATCTATAAATTCAATTCAAGTTTATGGTTTTACAAAATCTTTTATTACTACTTTAAAAAAAGGGATACTCGTGTTGTTGTGCAACTTTCCAAAATCATAATAATATTTAATTAATTAGTAATTTGTGGTATTTGTAAAAAAACAAACAAAAAAAAAACTATATTTAAAAAGTTGCTTTAAAAAAAAAAAATTAACAACGATTAATGTGTTCAATTTATAAAGAAAATACATTACTTTTTTTTGGAAATGGCATGAAACCATTATAAACTAAATAATAAATTTTTTAAAGAATTCTTATTTTGTTCTTTATCATGGACAATCTTACATGTCATTCACCCACTTCTATCTGTCATAACCTCGTCAACTTAAAATCTGCATTACATCATAATTTCCATTATCCAACATGTCTTTGGGTCAAAATCATTTACAGCAGTCCTACTGCAAATGAAATA
The DNA here is from genome assembly GCA_032359235.1 of Enteromius mattozi. Taxonomy (NCBI): domain Eukaryota; kingdom Metazoa; phylum Chordata; class Actinopteri; order Cypriniformes; family Cyprinidae; genus Enteromius; species Enteromius mattozi. Next base: position 11,162,041 of record JAUMHE010000069.1, on the reverse strand, counting down.
AGTCGATGCGTTTAGCTTGAAGTGCACTTGAAGCCTTTTCAATTGCCTGTCATCAGCTCAAATAAAGTGATGTTTATTTATTCATCGCTCCTCTTAATAGAATGGGCTGCTGATAATGCATGAGCATGAAAAGAGTTAAACTCACTGCTTTTGATTTTGTCTCCTCCTATGAGAATCTTAACAACAGATGTAGTGGTAGAGTTATTCAGGTACATTTGGAGTGATATCTCAATATCGCCGTCTTTTGTTCTTTCATGTTTTCTCTTCCTCTATTCACACACACACACAACCAAACACTAAACCGTGTTCCCACCCCTCCCCGCCCCTTTTGAAATCCTTCAAAAGGATGTCTGCGGCCCCTGTCCGAATTAGCATAAGTCTGTGCTCAGATGCCTCTTAAGTAAGGAGCCCATCACTATGCACCTGCATGTCAATAACAGGCTCTGATGTTGTCCGCCATCGACAGTCGCACCATGGCCCTCTGGCTCCCTTTGTGTTGACCCCATCTTTGAACTTTATCTTGGTTGCTGGCCAGTAGTTTTCCCTTTAATTACAAGAAGGAAACTGTCAATAAAATCTGTTAAATGGGACGCAATGAGCAGCTTGAATGGGAGGGCGGCTATTTGTTCAAATTCTCCAGCGCTCAAGGTATTGACAGTTTGTTTTCTGGGGCCATATGTGACGATCAATCTCCGGCTGGGCCTGGCCATGCTGAAAAATGAAAAAGCAGATTGCTCTTGCTCGCTTGCGGATGACGGCTCACTAGTTTGGCCCCGGCCCGCAGCCACCGGGGGCCGTTCTGCCCAAAGTGCGCCCCTGAGAGAGCGAATGAGTGCGTGACTCTTTTGAGAAATTCTTTTTTAATTGATTCGACGATTAGCAGTTCATCTCGGTTTGTTGACGTGCACATCAGCGTGCCAAAAGCAGGTAAAAGTGATCGATGAGTGGTAGATTTGTTCATACCGATGTCGTTTTCGGTCAGATTTTTAACTAAAACGTACAAAATGAGACATCCTATAGTCTGAACTCTGAAACAATTTTCACACATTTATAAAGACAAACATAAATGTGACATTTCGGAGTATGCATTTTCTCACAAACAAACATATTCCAATAATAAAATAAAAAAAATAATACAATTTCTACAGTTTATGCATAAGCGAATCTCTAGTCCTGGCGTTTTCTCACCTTCTCGGGTGTCATTCTCCATATTTAGCGAGACTTTTTCTCTGCGGCTTCTCTCCGCACTCTTCTCTCAGGAGAGACATGCATCATGTCCGATTTCAAAGGTGAGCCATTTTGTCACTTCTTTTTTTGGAGGAGAGCAGAGTGTTTCAGACAGCTGCTAAAAAAATGATACACTCAACCATTTTCTAAAGCCCCGAGGTGCTGGGTATTTCCGCTCAGAGCCGATATATTTCACAGTCCTTCAATAGACACAGTATTGCTTAAGCAATTGATGTCAGAGTGACATTTTTATCCTATTTATTTGAAAGCTTTACCTTGCAGTTGATCTCATCATGGTGCGCTTTTCTTTTTAAAGGACAGAAAGGAAAAGGAGAAGTCTCTCGTATCTTCTCCACAGTTCAAATTCAGCCATTTACTGACACAATTCCAGTGTCATTCTGGAAAATCAGAACAAATTTGAGTCTAGCGAAGAGTCTTTTTGATAGTAAATGTTGCAACACACTTTTAAGCCACAAATAGCTTGCAGAAAATGTGTGTTTTCCCCAACGCCTCCAGCAGCGATGCTGAGATTGATAGAGCGGCTTTTGTGGAAAGGTGCAGGTAAGCACTTTCCTGCCAGGGATTTCTGTCGGATCACAGGTCACTTTTCAGATGGCCAAAGCCCATGTGACTGATGGACGAGACCTCGCTGTCTGAATTCTAGATGGGCTCCAGACACCGAAGGGTTAGGATATCGAACCGTAGCCTAAAGCGGGCTGACGTTTGCCCCGCTGGCCAGCCCAAAGGACAGACGACGCTCTGTGCTAATAGAGGAACCTCACAAGGTCTCGCTTTCATCAATACTTGACCATACAATTATTATTTAACGTGTATGTATCAATTGATTCGAGGCAATGCATTGATCGTGACATCTTTGCCAAAAGCCAGCGTGCATTTGGACATTTTATCCTGAGGGAATGGGATCGGATTGACACGCCACAGTAGAAAACCGAGTCGATACTGTTGGTGGAGTCAGTCTATAAAGAGCAAGTCAGACAAAGCACTTTCTTTACCATTGTGATGTGATAAAACCATCAGAGCACTCGCAAGAGCATCCAAGGCTTGGATTAGCAGGAAAAGTGCAACTATATTAGCCACTGGAGCAGGAAACGGTTAAGATAGTAGCTGCCTGAGACTAATTGCACTCTCAGAGGCACGTCTGTCGCGGTGAACGAGCGTGAATGCTGTACTAACGAGCGCGAATGCAAATGTAGCCTGTTTGACATTTCTGGCAGACAATGCCAGTCAGGCTGAGGTATTGTTTCCTGACTCGAGCCTCTGTTTCTCTCGCTTAGACGAGTGCCATATCAGCTCTCCTCCAAACACTGTTTCTGTCGCCCGTGCCATTCATCAGTCCCATAGAGAGGCTTGTAAACACGTGGCGAGAACAGCCTCAGCATTTAACACTCAAGTGTGCCTTTAATCACTGGAGAATGAGCTTAGGGCTGGCAAAAAAAGGATGAGTCACATTCTTTTAATCCCTTTTCTTTTGCCAAGACTTCATCCTCAGGTTTCTGTCAGGCTGAAACGGATTTAAAAAAAGAAAAAGTCCTGTACAGAACTAGCATCCGGGAGTGTCATGCCTGTTTAAACTGAAGGGGGCTCTCTTTGATTTAAATACAGTTTCCGTATATATAATATATGTGTGTCATTTTCTCTCGTGACAGTCCTATACTATTTTATTTGTATATGAAAATAATGGTAAAATTAAAATCACATATGTGTAGAATTACTTATTAATATATATTATTTGTATTAAATGTGTTATATATTGATTTATTTAAATAAAAATGCAATAATAATAAATAATAATAAAAAAAAAAAATTATGCAGAAAGGATGACGTGTAATGTTACAAAACATTTATATTTCAAATAAATACTGTTTAAAAAAAAAAAAAGTGTCACAGTTTTCACAAAAATATATTAAAAAAAAACAAAAAAAACAATTGTTTTTAGCATTGATAATAAGAAATGTTTCTTGAGCACCAAATCAGCATATTGGAATTATTATATATAAGAATTGTGTGACACTGGACTGTAATAATGCTGAAAAAAAATAAAACATTTTACTGTTTTAATGTATTTTTGATTTATTAAATGAAGCATTGTTGAGTGTAAGAAACTTCTTTCAAAAACTCTTTCAAAAAATGGCAATAAAAATTTAATAGTAGAGTATCATATATCTTTATATGTTACTAAAATTGAAGTAGTTGTGAAACATAACTGATTTTCCCTTGGCTCATGTATTGACATGCATTTGTTGCATTGTACTAAATTTGTGTTTATGTCTAAAGTGTAACATAAGAAATAAGAAGCTTCTTTCAATAATGTACCTCTAGAGTAACATGTCTTATACCTTTATATATAAAAAAATAATTTTAGGTAGTTGCAAAACTTGCAAAACTGACGTGCGTATGTTGTATTATACTGAATTTGTGTTTATGTCTAAAGCCACTCATTATTGTTCTGTATTTTTTTCTAGATTCCATGCATATAGAGGATGTGGAAGCTGTGCAGAAGCTCCAGGATGTGTTGCACGAGGCCCTGCAGGACTACGAGGCGGGCCAGCATGCGGAGGACCCGCGCCGGGCCGGCAAGCTGCTCATGACCCTACCGCTGCTCCGGCAAACATCCACCAAGGCAGTGCAGCACTTCTACAGCATCAAACAGGACGGCAAAGTGCCCATGCACAAACTGTTTCTGGAGCTGCTGGAGGCCAAGGTGTAACTCCGTCCCCGGCGCCGCGTTGTCCCGACAGAGAGCTGGAGGGGGGTACGTCACTGACTGCGCCCCTTCACCGGGCAGACACTGACTAACTCTCTGCCGCTGTTTGTGAAACCTTTGTCTATAAACTTAAACAAATAATAACTAAAACATAACCGTAATGGTACTTCTAATTACTGACAATGATACGTAAATATAAGAATGATTTAAAATGTGATTATTGAGAAAAATATGAAGTGGAAAAAAATGACTGCTTTCATTATTCAGCAGTGGGACTTGAAACCAGCCGTCGACTTGTTGTTCTCGAAAATCTGATGCTGAGGTTTTTTTTGTGCTATTGAGACATTTTATTGATTTTCAAAAGAGAAATTCTGGAGCCGAAAAAAGACCAGCCCTGCCAAAGGAAGGAGGTCCACCCGGTGGACACCAGCAAGCAGAAACTTTCCCCGAACTGTACCGTCCAGCTCCCATGTCGCTGAAGGAATCTAGGGATCGACCCTCTTTACCATAAGAGCGTGACGTAGTGACTATGTGCAGTATTACATTCGAGGTCCTCGGAGCAGTTTAACAACGCGATAGCCAAACAGAGATTTTGACGTCTTTGAAGAAGCTGCTCCTTACCATTACGTAGCCATGCGGATTGTGTGTCACTCCCTTGTCGTTTTCGTTCAAGTCTTCCAAACACGTCTAGCCTCTTTTACCGATTTCATTTCGATCTTTTCAGGGAATAGCCGAAGCTTTAGTCTCTCATGCAATACCGAGCAAAGAGGAATCGCAGTGGTCAAGGAACAGACTCACTTATTTATTGACTTTATTTTATTATGTTTTATTCGAGTGTATTTTTACTGTACTGAAGGATGTAAATATATGGTACGCTCATCAAACATGATGTTTCTTCATATAATGTTAATAATTGCTGGTTATGTTTTTCTACCGACCACCGTGTTGCGCAATGAAGACGAAACCCCGCTATCTTCTCTAAGCAATAGATGTTTAAAAAGTGGAGGTGTAAATGTATGCAATTTTGTTTTGGGTTTTGTTTGTTTTGTTTGTTTTTTTTCTTAGTGCCACACTTACTTGGGAAAATGAAGCTTTCGCTTTTCTGTCTGTGCTTGTCATAAGATGATAGATTACATACATGATATGGCCAGAAGGACCATAACCATTATCTCAAGCCAATTATATATGCATATATAGCCTCGAAATTCTATTGACATTCTTTCATACTAAAGCAGTATTTGAACTTTGTTAAGCAAAATAGCACTTAGGGAAGACGGAGAAGCATCGTAGGTTTAGTTTCACAACGGTCCTGATTTTTACGCGGAATAGCGCCAGAGATATCATACACATGACGTAATCTTCTTCCAAATGACATTTTTAGCAGAGGCTCAAGTATCAAAGCAAGCGATCCACAGCCTTCATCAGAAATATGTCAGTATTAGTATGGGGTTTCTGAATATTCTTAAGCATTGTATATTGTAAATTAACAGATTATAAATCTAACCTAAGACATTTTATTGGAACAGATCAAAGAAAAAAAAAAAGAATGAAAAACAAAGAAAAAAAATGTAGTTCAGCTTCTTGGTGTTTCATGTCTGCTGTGTTTTTCTGAAACATCTATGTTTTGTTTTTTTTCCTCTCTCTCTCTCTTTCCTCTGTTACACGCAAAAGATGTAGTGCACTACCCGTGGTGATCACAGGTCTCGCTGTTCAGTATGCTTTCATTTTCTTTCACTTTTCCTTTTCTAGTTTTGCTTAATTTTTTTTAGAGACAGGGTAGAATTAGAGACAATACTGGATGTATGAATCCTCAGGAGCAAGATGATGGGTTCTCAAATAACCTTTTGAAAAAAGACTCTTCCTAGTTACCGCTAGATCAACCGATCAACGATCAATATAATCTATGCTGATATATAAGTGAATATTTAAAAGGAGGTGCATTATTTGTACAAGAGACCATCTGTGTAACTCCTATCTTGTAGACTAACACTGTATATCATAGGTTACGATGACAAATGCTTTAAAATAGTACTTTTTTTTCTTTCTTTCCCCTCTTTTACTGATTTTCCTTCTCTTTTAACAAAGTGCTGTACATAAGGCCTTCATGCTGAACTCCATTGGTATATATCTTGACTCTTTAAGGTTGCAAAGGGAAGAAACATTTTTGTTTGTTTTGGTGTAAGATCGGTTTTCAGAACTATCACTTTGACTTTGTGTGCTTAATAAAAATGACGAAAAAAAGACGAAAGAACAGATCATTTTTTAAGGCAAACGGGGAACAAGGGTTTTTTAGTTGCTTTTTCTCAGCCTTCTTCTATAAATACACTGTATCTATCATTAGCTATTCAAAACTCTTTAATAGATTGTGCTTTGGAAAGGTTAGTGTAACGTGACTCTAGATCTTATCGCTCATGGCAACTCATCAGATGGTCAAAACATGGGTTTTTGGGGGAGGGATGTTGGCACTTTCAAAATTTTCATGTGATCAACTCCTGGCAGAAGAGGTGCTGTTTTCTCTCTGTGGCTTTGTTTTCTTTTTTGTGTTGTCTTTACTCTGAGGTGATCTCAATGGAAATGAATCGATATGAAACTAGAAGCTTTCTAATTCTGTTGAGTTTTGTAAGATGTCACGAAAAACGAGAGCAAGGGGTACTGATCTACACTCAGTCTTTCAAATATGCATTTTTCCAAGTTGCTTTTAGTGCACAAAAACAACAAAACAAACAAAATACTTTTATGACTTGTACTGTGTAATTTTGGACAAAACGGTACCCAGACCTCTCGAACCATTCAAAGACAATTTTACTGTGTCTTTTAACGCTCATCTATCCAGCATAGAAATCAAAGTGTAATTTATCAGTACCCACAACAACTTTTTTTAGAGATATTTTCTTATTTAAAGCAATATGACGGTACATTTGTTGTACAATGTGATTGGATTAGTGATCAAATGCTGTATCTATTGGACTATTTTGCAAATTAATAGGATTAAGGATGATCAGATATATACGAACAACTGCTATTTTTAAATGTTGAAGAGGTTCTAGGTGTTGGCTGTATTTATTCATGCATCGCCGCGTCTAGGCTTCCTGGCAGTCTAATGCAGAAACCGGTGTGGGAAAGGACGAGATCCAGAAGGAGGAAGGAGAAAGAATAAAAGAGCATTTGAGAAGCTTCTATGATCAATATGATAATGATATATTTCAACCCAGGAGTTGCTGAAACAACCTGTAGTGAGAATCATGTCTGTAGTTTTTAGATGTGCTCCACATCGGTAAAACTATTAACTGTATATTTTTGTGATGTGCATCATTACAGTGTGCTCCAAACAATATGTCCATTTGTGTAAATGTATTTATTTTACATTGTATATATTGTTCAATGCAAAAAGAGAGACCTATGATTCTGTAACTACGATCAGTTCAGATGTGTAACTCCAATTATGCCTTTCAGGATAATAGTAGAGCAATATTAAACATGCTTCCAGTTTTGACTCGGGCTGTGTTTTACTGTGTGAGAACATGTTTTAACTCATTGTGGATTCATTCATTCATCTGTTTATTTATTTATTTATTATTTTTAGTGCTAAACTGCCTACTGTGGGTTAAACATTATGAGAACTGAGACGAAATATATTGTTTTTTTAAATGAATTAATACTTTTTATTTAGTATGGATGTATTAAACTGATCAAAAGTACAGTAAAGACATATATATGATAATAAGAAATGTTTTCAAAGCATCATGTCATGTTGAAGATTTGAGTAATGATTGCGGAAAGTCCTTTTTTACATCAGAAATAAATTACATGTAAAAAAATATTACAATAGAAATATGTAATTTTAAATGTAAGTAATATTTCTTACTGTTTTACTGTATTTTTGAATAATTCCAACCTTGGTGAGCATGAGGCATTCAAAAACATACTGACCTCATACTTAGTGTATAATGTAGTGTGTCTATATAAATCAGACAGAAATATAGACTTTTAGTGTGATTTTGGTTATTATGAATTATGAACAAAAATTAGAAACTTTTTGCAAATCCGAAACTGCACTCATCAAAACATTGCACTTTGTATGTTTATTTATTTATTTAATAGAATCTACAACTAGGCTATTTGTTTCTGCTAGGCACATAAGTAACATTTGGATACAAATTGGTATGACAAAGTAGTCTGTATTTATTCATATCCTGCATTTCCTATAGGAAAAAAAAACACTTATGGGATATGAATAATGAATATAATAGCTGATGAGCAGTATGCTGGTATCCAGGCAATAGAGCCGTCTGCTTGGCTACTTGACTTTTTTCCTCTCAAGAGCAGTCTGTCTTTTTTTTTTTCCTGCACTGGCATCTTCACGCAGCCACTCTTCATTCTGTCGTGGTTACAATATTATTGCGTCGGAAAGGGGAAGAAAAATGGTGGATGAGCAGAAAGTTCTTGACAACTTGATGCAGCGTTTGAGGCATGTCCACTCAGAGGGTAATCAGCCGCTATGCCCTGAGGCTTTACAGCAGACACATTGATGTAAGACAACGTTCCTAACATCAGCACAGCCTCACGGTCTGCCCACATCCACTCCGTCTCTCCTATAAGACTCAGCGGGCCAAATGAGGAGCAGGAGATACAAGCATCAACAAGAGGAAAGCACTTAGGATACCTAAATAACAAACCTCATTTTTTTACACCCTACTGTATAATAAATTTGACAAAGAAGAGAAATACAAAGGCTATTTAGTGGCTTTTCCTGTATATAGGCTTGAAAAGAAAGAATATATAGCACTGTATAGTAAGATAGCATTTTGTGTAAAATCATCTGGCGCTAATATGTATCATATAATGTGGAGAGACATTTAATGTTCTGTAGCAAAAGCGTTTAAGGCTTTAAAACAGAGAGCAGTGACCTGCAGGCAAATATTTTTCAAGAAGATGACATCATAAGATATTACTTAAAGAGGGCCCCGTTGGCGGAGGAATTTTTCCCCCCACTTTTTTTTATTATTTGCGCTGCGGCACATACATTTTACTCTTCGACTTCGGAGTTCATTTATTTTATTTTATCTTTACGCCATTGATTCATTATTATGATACAATAAAAGCTACTTGAGCATTTCAGCTGCCAAGTACCGTTATCATTAACCTTGCGAGACGCTAAAAGTGCTCCATGGCATTTGTAATGGCTCTTTTAACTCTTTCCGCTCTTCTATGTTATACGGCTTCAATGTGGAGCTGCTGTAATTGGGTTTTCACTGAGGTTGGACCCTCAGAGGAGGCCCTGGTATTAGCTATGCCGAAGTATATGCGCGGATATGCCGGACTATTTGTATTTCTCCATTATGTCAATTTATGGATCATCCCGTAGGTGCAATTTGGAACCGGAGCGGGAAAGTGTCTTATAGTCCAATTGGGAATTTTGATGTTCCCCATAAAGCTTTAGTTCAAAGTTAAGCTCATTTTAGATTAATTGATCTATTCTAGACATATTAGTTAAACTGCTGATCTTGATAAGTCTGTTTGAAATGACCTCTGTCCTGCTCACATCCGTTTAATGGTTTCTGGTAACTGTATGAACTGACATTAAAAAAAGGAGTGGCCAAGGTATATTGTCAGGGGTTCATGCATTTGTAAAGGAACGTCAGGAATAAGATGTGCCCAAAGCAAAAAAATAAACAAATAAATAAAATAAAAGCTCTTTGATTGATGACAGAAATGAAAGAAAATGGTTGTAGTGACCAAATTTAAATGTGATTTCTGATCCTGCACTTTAAACAAACAATTTTTAACTTTTAAAAACTTTGAAACTTTTTTGTTTTTAAATCTACTTTGCATTTACAATCCATTTCAGGTCCAAAAATCCGAGAGGGCATGCACACTCAAAACATATATTTTGTTCAAAGAACCTATTTAGATTTAGAAAAGCTTTTCCATGCAGTTTAGGTCCATACGACAAGATAAAATAAAAAAAAATAAAAATCATATAAACAATGAAGGATTTTTTGAACCAGAATGAAGGATGTAAGTACCTGTGTTAGATAATAACTAGCACATGTCAGCATGCTAAAAACAATTATAGTTATTGCTATAGTTATTTGTAACATATGATGAAGTAATGCTTGACTGATCTGAGAACTTTCAGGAGCACACTTATTGTTCATTGATTGAAGCAACTTATGTTTTGGTCTTAATGTCTTTTTCTTATTTAAGTTAAATTGGACATAATTAAGTGGATTGAGCAGAACTAAATTAAGTTGTGACACAATGTTCAAGAATTTGGTTGCTTCAGCTCATTTTAACAACTTATTCAACCAGTCTATAAGGATGCTGATTATCAAAGGAGGCTCTCAGTCAAACCAAACGCATTTTGCTCATCGTTAGCTGCAGGTTCTGAAGAGATGAATGCAGTACAGACAAACTTCCTGTTCATTTCATATACCAAACTACTTCGTCTCTTGAGCGGTATTGTTTTGTGGTGTCCCCGACGTGCCATGGGAACAAAGTTCGACTGGTGGCACGGGTGTGCATGGCGTCATCTGTGAAGTGCTAATGTGTGCAGTTGGGCCCTGATGGCTTTTTGTCAGTGAGTCCACCCAATTTGTTTCTCAGTGTGAGAGCAGGGTCACTCTCCTGGGTCTTAGTGTGCTGATGGCCTGGGCCACACTGTGGTAATGGCCTTTCACAGGTCTCCTGCTCCCTCGACACCGGTTATGTCTCTGCAAGAGACATCACAGGGCCTGATATGTGTGTGTAGAAAGAGAGAAGGAAGTGTGTAGATCCGATTCCTGACAATGTGCAAAGAAGACATCTTTGGGCATGTCCCTTTAGAGACCCTGTTTACCTTGGATGCAAGGAGCTACCAGTTGATCTCTGAAGTCCTGGGTCTTTAGAGAGAGTTCAATGAATGGTTAACCAAATGTTTTAAAGTTAGAGAATGATTTTTGATGTCCTTGCTTTAATGTTAATAATTATGTAAATAGACAGACATATGACCTGAGTGTAAATACCATTTTTGGATGGACTATCCCTTTACCGTTTTAGATACTATCTTTCACAGCCAATGTTTGTAATGTTTGCCATTCACAATTATGATATAGGTTCACTAGCACAGATATGAAAACAAGAACAGTGTAGGTAAACAAAACATCTTCTTATAAGACATTATGTAAAACTATCAGAAATTCCAGTATTAGTATCTCATTAGTCATCTTTATCTTATTAGCAAAGTGGGTTAGTTCCCATCTAAACCCTTCTTTTACTCTTTTCTTCACGCACCACGTCTCCACCGTTCTACTGAGGCAGATAATGACTCATCTCCAGCAGAATAGCCTTTTTCAATTTTAGAACTACTTAACACTAAATGTAACTGGTAGATCACTCAAAAGCAATTAATTGTCATCCCTGTAAAAGGCTAGTTCACCATCTCCTTAATACACGGGATAAAATGGATCAGACGGCATCAGGCTCATTGAGAGCATTAGCGGGACACACTTGCACGTTTATTTGCACTTAAATGTTTTACTCTACATTCGATGAACCATTAATTCGGTCAGTGCACTTTTATAAATAGTTTGGGGTGTCATCTGGGTTTGAATTAGTAGCACTTGAGAACTCTTTAGGGGAGGCCTTCATAAAATAGCATAAAGCACAATAAATAACTAATGTGTGGATTTATATAGTGATTTCTAGGCATGAATCTCAGAGGAAGCAAAAAGGTACTTGAAATTTAACATTATTATTGTTTTTACTTTTAGAATAAACTTCAATTCTGACAGATTTCTTATTTGTTGTGCTGTACCTTATTTCCTTGTAATTCGGTCCATGCTTTCAACCAGAGCTGGTGTTTGTGTCTGTTGAAATCTCACCCTCCTGTGGCGCAGTGAGCTGAGTGACTGACTGTGTATGTGTGTGTGTGGCAACCGAACACTCCAGAGCCCATTGTGACTTGACTTCCCAGTGATCTCCAGTTCCTACTCCGAGCCAGCATGGGGTGTCTGGAGTGTCACATCTGACAACTCAATATACAGCCATGTCGCTACACAGGAGAGGAGCAATCTGAGAGATGATGCACTGGCACAGTCCCTCTATGTCCATCTTCTTCACTGACAGCAACAGGGATTCCAAGCACGACAGCGGTCTTGAAATGCACATCGCCCACATTTTCTGCTCCCCCTACTTCGCACTACAACTTGTTTACAGTCTCTGTACACATGTCCTCAATTATTAAAGTGTTTAGATTTAGATGTGTGAATACGTGAAAAAAATGTATTTGACAAAGTTTTTGAAACTCCAGTAGTAGCTCAAAAATAACAAAACAAAACAGGTTGTTCGGGTTGGGGTAGATTTTTTGTAGCATAATGTAAACAAAGGAATAAAGAAATAACTCATTAAGTAACTAAATAAAATAAATAAGTAAAACTAAATCCCAAAGCAACAAAGCTCAATGTAACAAAACAAGGGGTTAGAAAGTACATTTCAATGCCTTTGTACTTTAAAGTCCCATATTGTCAAATCTGAAATTTCCTGGCTTTGTTCATGATAAGTGAGGTTTAGGGGATATGTAACTACCAAATAAGTTTCAAAACGGTCAATCCACAATAAACTGCACACAGCCTGCATAAATTAGCTGTGTTTTTTCACCTGCAGCTGTGACTAAAAATGTGACGTCCAATCTACTTCAGTCATCACCCGAGCTCCGCCCACCGTCCATAATATTGCTGAGCAACAACAACATGGAAACGAGTTGAAAAGGTTAACTTTAACAGTAGAAACCTGATCAGCTGACCTGTGTGCTCACTCCAAGGATAGACAAGCTGACAGGATTATTACTATGAGGTGAATCACATCTAACTTGTATAGTAAAGACAAACTCACCGTGTCTATCTATCTAGTCATGATGAAGATCAGTTTTTTTTTGTCTGTCAGTGGCATCGGGTATGCGATCATATTTCTAATTTGAGGCTTATTACGTCAATTATGTAGCCGAATAAGCATTTTTGAACGGGGGCCTGTTCCATAAAACAAGTTTACCAAATAAGCCAGGCTTATGGCAGTTAGTCTGACTTATTTTAATACAAATTAACTGGCAATAAGTCAGACTAACTGAAATAAGCCTGGCTTATACTCTAATCTTGGTTTATGGAACAGGCCCCAGGCCTTGTCTTTTTGTTTTGCATTCAGCTAGCGCTGTGACACAATAGTGAAGTCGTTAAATTTGATTGGCCTGCTCCAGCTCTGGCCAATCAGAAGAGGGTCTCATAAATAGTAATTAGACAAGTCAAAATTGACCTGTTTTAGACAGAGCTCCTGAAAGAGGAGCTGTAAAAACATATTCAGATGGTTTTTGTTATTTATACTGCAAGTATATATTCTTAAGGACATCCACATCTAAAATAAGACTCCAAAAAGGTGTACAATATGGGATTTTTAATGGTAACTGACTAAACAAAATGATTTAACAAAGCAAAACAAAAGCAAATAGGATGTATATGGTACATTTCAGAGCCTTTTTTACCAAAGTGAAAACAAAGCAAATAACACAAACACAAAACTGTCAATGCAACAACAAAAAAACGGATCAAATGGTTTGCATTTTCACTGCTTTTTACCATATATTATTGTTGTGCATGTAATAAATAAAATTTTGATCCGAACAAACAAAATTTAAATTTTTATTATTATTATTTTTTTGCTAAATAAATATATTTTAATAATTTTAAATGGGATGTCTTCAAACCTACAGTAGAATAGTGTTAAAGGCTTTAAAAATAGTTAAATAGAGAGATGTGGAGTGCCGCACAGCAATAAAAACACTCAGTAAATGAATAACGCTACACAAAAACAACTTGTAACATAGATTTAGCAAGCAATTTGCTGAGGTGTGCTGAAAAATACAACTGGAACAATATCTGTACCCCTTTGCCAGACTGTGGCAGGTTTTTCTTCCTGCACTGGGAGTAAGAGGCTAATATAATCATATGTATCTCAGCAGGACAGGGATTTCACTATGGAACCCTGGGGGAAAATACCACAGAACTGCACATCAGCAGCATAAAGCTCAAGATATGACTTTCAGCCTTTATTACAATTTATGGCATTAACATGTCCCATATTTTATTGTAAAACAAACCATATGCCAGTTTAACAGTCAAAAGGTGCATGCCAGTGGATTCCCTTTAGTAAGCCAGGGAGGATGGGAATAATTTGTATGTTGGTTTATGTTAATTTGGCAATATGGGAAACAGTGAAATTATGCAGTCCAGCATGTGTTTTTTTTGTTTTTTTTCTCAATTTTGCATCACATATTTAATTGGAGAAAAAAAGACAGGAAAAGTCTAATAGAAACACTACAATGTTTTGTGTTTGTAGTTGCTGAGCTTCATTAATTAGTGGTAGAGTCCTGTGCACAGCTGGGTTAAACTGCCAGGGTTCATCTCCTGAGTAACTGGAATGCAGAGGATAGCAGTGTTAGATTAATTTGCATGCTATCTCTGTGAACAAAAGCTAAGATAATGCTAAGGCTAATTCTAATACCACTCTTCATTTCAACATTCTCAGCATTTGTGTGCAGCAGAGGCTGCAAGACAGGAGGCTTAAGAAAAATCGATTTGATTAAAATCCAAACCTGATGTCTACTTCAGTCCAGAGGAAGAGGAAAGCATGATGAAACAGTTGGCGGTGTTGGGAAATACTTTCATTGGCTTTGATCCTAAATTTTAATCTTATGAAAATAAATATGCAAAATATGGTTTTACTATACTGCAATGCATAAATTTGTGTTTTCTTTTTAAAATGGCCCTTATATTACAACCAAACTTCTTATAGTTGAACATCACTAGGATTGAGTGTTAAAGGGATCATCTACAAAATAAAAAAAAAAAAAGAAAAATCAGTCATTGGTTACTTAACCTAATGTTGTTGAAAACCCAGCCTATGAGACTTTGTTCTATGGAAAAGAAAATATTTAACTACACAGTTTCCCATTTTTGGACAAAAAAATTAAAAATTAAAATGACAACAGAAGTCATAGAGAAGTGAACCAAAACTAATTGGTTATCAACATTCTTCATAGTGTCTATCGATAGAAGAAAAAAAATCATACAGGAATGGTGATGAGGACAGTATTTTCTATTTGTTTGGATTATTTTTTTTTTAAACTCATTCAAAACGTTTTACATGAAAACTGTAAACTCATTAAGTCCCTCTGATTGTGCTGAAGTACACTAAGTTCCAGCATGAATTTTAATAGCAGCAGAAATCAGCTTCCGTTCCTCAGACGAACACATTAAAGGGAAAGTCTTTCTACAGCTGGACACAGCTGATGGAGTTTATTGATTATTAGGCAAGTGAGCTAAGCTGCTTAAGGTCATTAGAAGCACTTAATTAAAAAGTGGTAGGACTGTCTGTGTTTACAAAAGAAATTGCAACTGTTTAAATATATACACAGATAATAGCCTAAACAGCTTCAAAAAGCATGATACCTTTGTTTGAATCATATTTAATTCTTTTGTAGGGTTTGTTATCTCTTAAATTCAGTAAAATGTCCACATTGGCTATATCTGGTAACCTGATTTCACTGGACTATAATGGATGTCAAAAGTACCCACTGTTTGTTTACATTAGGTGCGTTGCATTCAGTAGGTGTTTTCTACCTGCTTCTGGATGACACAATCAGAAAGATAATTTATTTCAACTGAAAAAAAAAATGTTCATTCATCCAATTAAAAAAATGTAGGGTAATGATTCACATCTTTATTTTTTAAACTGGAGTCAATAAAAAAATAAATTACTTGCCCTAAACAATAGTTTCTATGTCTCTGAAAAATATTTTATAAAACTTGGCACAGAGTACCTTTTTCTTCTTGAAGAAAGTCAATTAATTTAAATTATATTTTTAATCTGAACAAAAAATATAGATTTCATTTAAACAAATTTCTTTCTATGGCTTTCAGACATAGAAAATAATGTATAGGGCAAGTTATTTATTATTTATTGGCTCAATTTTAAAAAATATAGATGTCAAATCATTAACCAACATTTTGTGATTGGATGAATGAAACATTTTTAAATAGTTAAATCTATATCATTTGAATAAAATTATTTATTTTTATTTCACTGTGCGTTTTTATGGAAACACTATTAATGCCTAAATTAATCTGCAGCAGTCCGGTACAGTGGCCACAAGTAGAAGCTCTCAGAAAATTCCCAGATTACAGATGGTAATTATGAGTTCTGCAAGGTAATGATACAACAACATGGGATGAATGTACCTTTACATATGGAAAAGAAGGCTACTTGCGGATATATTCGATTTACGGAGCTTCAAAATAATGCTTTAAAATAATATCCACCAGCATTACCAAGCTTGGAAGAGCCAGGATATATATATATATATATATATATATATATATATATTTTTTTTTTTTTTTA